>CAJRAI020000313.1:167277-194777 GCA_907164885.2 Dolomedes plantarius
TCTTTTTTTTTTTTTTTTTTTTTTTTTTTTTTTTTTTAACCCTCTGCTCGCAAACATAAATGTCGCCACAATCTTCAAAATTTTTCTTTCAATTTTCTCGATTTTTCGTTTAATTTTTTGTCCCTCCTCCTTCCTACCTCTCTCCTCACACGCTCTCTCTCTTTTTTTTTTTTTTTTTTTTTTTTTTTTAACCCCCTCTGCTCCTTCACATCTTCAAATTTTTCTTTCAATTTTCTCGATTTTTCGTTTAATTTTTTGTCCCACCCTCCTCCCCCCCTCTCCTCCCCGCTCTTTTTTTTTTTTTTTTTTTTTTAAACCCCCTCTGCTCCGCCCACATCTTCAAAATTTTTCTTTCAATTTTTCTTGATTTTTCGTTTAATTTTTTTGTCCCCCCCATCCTCCCCCCCCCCCCCCTCCCCCCGCTCTTTTTTTTTTTTTTTTTTAACCCCTCTGCTCCGCCCACATCTTCAAAATTTTTCTTTCAATTTTTCTTGATTTTTCGTTTAATTTTTTGTCCCCCCCATCCTCCCCCTCCCTCTCCTCCCCCGCTCTTTTTTTTTTTTTTTTTTTTTTTTTTTTAACCCTCTGCTCCGCCCACATCTTCAAATTTTTCTTTCAATTTTTCTCGATTTTTCGTTTAATTTTTTGTCCCCCCCATCCCCCCCCCCCCCTCTCCTCCCCCGCTCATTTTTTTTTTTTTTTTTTTTTAACCCCTCTGCTCCGCCAAATCTTCAAATTTTTCTTTCAATTTTTCTTGATTTTTCGTTTATTTTTTTGCACCCCCCTCCTCCTCCCCCGCTACTTTTTTTTTTTTTTTTTTTTTTTTTAAACCCACTTGCTCCGCCCACATCTTCAAATTTTTCTTTCAATTTTGATTTTTTCGTTTAATTTTGTCCCCCCTCCTACTCCCCTCTCCTCCCCCCCCGCTCTTTTTTTTTTTTTTTTTTTTTAACCCCCTCTGCTCCGCCCCCATCTTCAAAATTTTTCTTTCAATTTTTTTTTTTTTTTTGTTTAATTTTTTGTCCCCCCCTCCTCCTCCCCCGCTCTTTTTTTTTTTTTTTTTTTTTTTTTTTTTTTTTTTTTTTTTTTTTTAAACCCCTCTGCTCCGCCCACATCTTCAAAATTTTTCTTTCAATTTTTCTTGTTTTTTTTTTTAATTTTTTGTCCCCCCCTCCTCCTCCCCCGCTTTTTTTTTTTTTTTTTTTTTTTTTTTTTTTTTTTTTTTAACCCCTCTGCTCCGCCCAAATATCAATGCTCCGCCCACATCTTCAAAATTTTTCTTTCAATTTTTCTCGATTTTTCGTTTAATTTTTTCCCCCCTCCTCCTCCCCCCTCTCCTCCCTTTTTTTTCTTTTTTCTTTTTTTTTTTTAACCCCTCTGCTCCGCCCACATCTTCAAAGAAAAACTATCAACTAAAACTATTAGAACTATTAGAAACCATTTAAGAAAATTATTTTTATAACATAAATACATATCTCAAGATTCTTCTTTAAAAAAGTGTATTGTAGTTTTAATTTTTCTAAATTTCTAATTTTTCTCTATTTCTTAATGAGATCATTATTAACTTTAAAAATTATAAACTTGCTAATTCTTTTTCCTTTTCTTTTCATAGCAAACCATCTCCATTATACAAGCATCTCTTAAGTATGTACATTATAATTATTTTATTATACTATAATAATATTAAGTAGTTAATATCTTGTATTTCATTAAGAATAGATTATACATCTCATTAATAAATACCCATTCTGAAATATTCAAAACTTTAGCTTTATCAAAATTGATCCAAATTACTAAATAAAGTACACATTTCAACATCTCTACTGAAAAGTCTCACTGAAAAGTCTCACTGAAAAGTCAAATTCATTGAAATGCACATCTCTCAAACTAACCATTCAGTTGTAATTCATAAATCTCAAAACATACAAACAACATTTTTCAACTTTATATTTCAATTCTGACTTAGAATCATCTTCTTAGATCTGCAGTGCTAAAAGGCTTCAAGAGAAAGTATTAAAAATTAAGTTATTTTATACGATAAATTCATAACAATTATGATTATTCACACTTTTTGATATCTACACCATGTACAGATATCCTATGGCTTTCATTCTTCTGTTATAAAGGACATTTAATGCAAATTAGATTAATTAACCACACAACTCAATATCATCCCACTTAAAAATATCATTTTCAATAATCAAATTTTATCAAAATTGAAATTTACTTCATCAGTATATAACATCAGTACTAACATGTAACAAGTCTATCAACAAAAAATTACTCTCCCCATATTTAAAATATAACATACATATACATATGTACATATCTTGTATACTTTCATACATATCTTGACTTTATATGCATTTTATCTGTTCGAAAACAGTTTTACTAGAAGGCACAATTTTAATCAAGAAATCTAATTTTTAGTTCTTAAATTTTTGTATAATATCCTTTTGTATTCACACACTGTGTTTTATACAAGTCTTACCACTGCATGGGATGAAATCTTTTAAAGTAAAAGAGAAAACTCTGTTTATAAACAGGTATTAAACTTATGTCGACAGTATCAGGAGAATTTTACTACACCATGGGAGGATAAGTAGAGATATCCTATGGCTTTCATTCTTCTGTTATAAAGGAATTTTACTACACCATGGGAGGATAAGTAGAGATATCCTATGGCTTTCATTCTTCTGTTATAAATAGAAATTTACTTCATCAGTATATAACATCAGTACTAACATGTAACAAGTCTATCAACAAAAACTGACATTATATGCATTTTTTTGCTTCGAACACAGATTCTTGTTTTACTTGAAGGCACAATTTTAATCAACAAATCTAATTTTTAGTTCTCAAAAATTTTTATAATATCCTTTAGTATTCACACAGTCTTACCACTGCATAGGATGAAATCTTTTAAAAGTAAAACTCTGCTAATAAACAGGTATTATACTTATGTCCACAGTATCAGGAGAATTCTATTTCCAAACTTTTAATGATGCTTAAAATGATGCTTATTATTAAATCCAGTTTCTTCAGCTAAAATCATTAAGTGAGTTAATGAATGTTCAGACACTTACCTTTTACGCAGCTTTCAAGAAAAACAAAATATATTTAATTGTCGTTATCTTCTTACAAAGTAATATTTCAATAATTTTGCAAAATACTGGAGGATTAGATTTAAAACTATTTTCAGTAGCAATTCAAATAAATTTCATACTCTTATAAGTATTATTACCCCTCCAAATAATCCTTAGACCTTACAAAGTATATGAAAAATGAGAATCTTTTGTCTCTGATGCCAGAGATTTAAAACTATATTTCTATGTAAACAATAGCTGATAACAATTTCTTAAAAAGACAAGTATTTAATTACATTTTGGAATGTATTTTCACACACCCAAACTGTAACAGATTATGAAATAGAATAATCACCACCACTTTAACCTCACTTGCAATTAGTCTCTTATCAATACACTTTCAACGTATGGAATTTATAAATTTACATCTCATGTTGTTTACATTTCAAACTGAACAACTCAAAACAAATCATTCCAAGCATCACATAATATTAGCTTATTTTTTAGTAAGTTATATCTTTGTTTAAATCTGCTTTCACACTTTTAAACCAATTTAAAAAGAATAGTTTCTCAGAATATAAACTAGTTCACAAGTTTTTTAACTTACTAATCATCAACAATGATTAATGATCATTTTAGGACATATAAAATTTACATTATGATTTATATATATATATATGTTTATAACTAAATTTCAAGATACTAGTTGCAAGAAATCCTACATCTCTCGCATAACACCATTATAATTGCACAAAATAGTTTAACTCATCATTACTTCAGAACATAATCATATCAATAATCATATATTTAAGTCAAATACAGATTATGCATAGCATAAATCCTATATTAATAGGAAATTGTACTTTAAAATCAATCTTAAGTAATTTAAATCTTTTAGAATTATCAAATAAATTTCACAATAAATTTCTGCAATAAATTTTACACTATATAATACTCTAAGAAAATCACACTTTCAATGACACGATTAATTTACCAATCAAAAAATTTTTTGCATCAAATATACACAGCAATATTTCCTGAATTATCTATAGTGGAATTTCGAAAAACAATACAGCTACCTATTTTGTCAAAAGTTTAGCTCATTCTAAAATTGATCCAAATTACTAAAATAAATGAAACATCTTTATTAAAACATTTCTACTGAAAACTGAAAAGTCAAATTCAGAGATTTGCACTACATGCAAATCTATGAAAGTAACCATTCAGTTGTTTCATATATTTAAGCCAAATACATAAAAACCATGTAATATCAATATGAAATTGTACTTTAAAATCAATCTTCATACAATCTTATACATACAAACAACATTTGTATGTTCATAAATCTTAAAATCTTGATGGCCTGTTCAGAAATACATACAAACAACATCTTAAAACATTTCATATGTTTCAACTCAATCTTAATATGTTTCAACTAATCTTAGATCATTCTTTGCTAAAATGCTTTAAGAGAGCATAATTTATCTTGTATCATAACAAAGACTTTTGATTCAGATTTTTTGATTTCTACACCTTGTACATTAAGTACACTTGTATTAAACTATACAAATATTAAACATACTTCTCCACTTGTATTAAACTTGTATGTCTACTTTCAGCCTGGTTTACTCACAAAAACTAATACCATACTAAGCACCAATTTTTCAAAATCAGATTTCTCCGTTTAAAACATTGAAACAGTAATAATCTATACAAACAACTGCAATCAATTTTACAGTATATAATACTTTAATAAATGGAATTCAATCTATCAATTGCATCTGTTTCAGAACAAGATCCAAAAATCAATCTTTTTGTAAATCTAAAAACAATTTGGAATCAAAACAGAACTCAACACATCTTAAAACCCATTTCTCACTGAATATAAACCATGAAATCTTAATTATGTTGTAAAACAACCATGAAAAAGTTACAGAATACATATTTTTACGATATTAAAATTCAACAATAAATTTTAGAATGTCAGCATCTTAACCTCTTAAACACATAGAACTACTTGATTTTTTTTTTAAAAAAAAATGGATTTCTCAAATGAGCCAGTGGTATCCAAACAATTACTCTTCAACTTACTGTCAACTTAGTATACAAACAACTGCAATCAATTTTACAGTATATAATACTTTAATAAATGGCATTCAATTTATCAATTACATCTGTTTCAGAACAAGATCCAAAAATCAATCTTTTTGTACATCCTTTCAACTAAAAAATCAATTTGGAATCAAAACAGATTTCTCACAGTTTTCCATCGCAGCATTTACTTTCGTCGGCGAAAATTCATCAAACTTTGGAATTGCACACTAAAAGAAATTACTCTCACTGTCTACCTTAATTATCTTACTATAATTATTCAGGTTTCCGAGAAATATCGCGGCAGAGCATAAAATTTCAAAAACAGAGGAAATTGCACTCAAATCGTGACGAAATTTCAAGAATATATAATATATTGGATAAGAAATAGATCTTACCTTTGAAAACATTTCTTTCCAGTATTCTAGAAATATCAGCATAGAAAATCAGCGTATGTGTATTCCAGATAGATTCATGGCGAGACGCCATCTTTCATAAACTCCTCTCAAACTTCACGAGAAAGTTGAAAAGATACGTACGAGACTGAAATTTAATAAGAAGAATTTAACACGAAGAATATTACAATGACAAGATTAGCTCTAAAAATATCCGATAAATCACTCCGTCTGAAAAGGTTAATTCGAACATATTAATGCACCACACCGACTACACTATTCATTAGTTAAATACAAAACTATACAATACAATATAATGTACTATCCATAGTTATATACAATAAAATACACTATGCATAGTTATATACTAAACTATACAATATTAGTTATATACAATACAATACATTATGACGGAAGAAATTATTTTTTTTATCCATATAACTTAATTTAAAACACTACCGAGAATCTCAAAAATAAATGTCACGTGAATAAATCAACTTAATATTTCATTTATGCGACAGAAACACACTCGCCATACATTTTTAAGCCATCGTGAAGATTACTGAAATATTATTACACTTAAAAAAAGTTTCAACTAACATCGACAAATTACATATCGTTGTAAATAACATACATCGAACCGTACATCATTCAATAATATTTCAAACTTCAATTAAGGAGGTAATAAACGAAAAAGGAAACTCTAAACTAAATAAGTATAATAAAAAGATTAAGTACAACAAAAGAAATAAAGTATTCACCAACTGAAAAGAAACTTAAAAGCATACATTATCATAACTTCGACGCATTTTAAAAATTAAAGATTAAAAATCCCTACCATTTCATTAAAAGTCACAATCCAGCACGAGTACGATAGGAATTACTTTAGCAAACATCTTCGGGAAATCGGAAGTAATACTCCAATTTTAAAACCGATACAGAAAAAATGTTCAATTTCATAACATGATTGAAACAAATAAATTCCAGAGTCGAAGCATAAAATAGCTTATTCACAGAAAAATACGAATGATAATAAAATTCTGGTAATCGACCTTAATTACTTTACTATAATTATTCAGGTTTCCGAGAAATATCGCGGCAGAGCATAAAATTTAAAAAACACAGGAAATTGCACTCAAATCGTGACGAAATTTCAAGAATATAATATATTGGATAAGAAATAGATCTTACCTTTGAAAACATTTCTTTCCAGTATTCTAGAAATATCAGCGTAAGAAGTGTTTGTGTATTCCAGATACATCACACGGCGAGACGCCATCTTTCATAAACTCGACTCTCAAGTTCACGAGAAGAGGAAAATTCCCATTCCATCTCGAAATTTCCTCGAACAATTTTCCTCTGTTCAGGAGGAAAGCGCCACTTTTCATCGCCGCGAATACTCTATTCGTTGCTCTCCAGGGGCCTTTCGACTCAACCGGCGAGATGAAAGCACAAATCGAAAGATAGCCCCTCCAAAGTTCTGACCAGAATACTCGCTGCTTCACTTTTTGTGTTGCATTTTCCAGAACTTTTTATTCGCATCGGTGCGGGACAGTTTATAACGACTGCAAAATCACACCCACCCTTATTGGGTTTTCAATAATATAACTACTGGACAATTTAATTAATATTAAAAAATAGTGATAAATATATATATATATATATATTTATTTATTTATTTATTTATTTATTTATTTATTTAGAGAGAGATAATTCCAAGCTGTATGTATATATCAATATATGTATATATATATTTATATACACATATACACATAATATATATGGATAGATAGATATTAGAGGGAAAGAGAGAGTGTGATACTGAGAAACATGCTTAAATATATATAGAAACTCTTGCCGGAAAAGTCGACAAATAAATATAACATTTTCCCGGCAAATTATATCAGAAATGTCCGTACATCAGGAGCTCATTTCTTATGACTTTTCTTGACAAAGTGTGAGGCATTTTAATAAATGGCATTCAATTTATCAATTACATCTGTTTCAGATTTCTCACAGCACTGAATACATCTTAAAACCTATTTCTCACCGAATATAAACCATGAAATCTTAATTATGTTGTAAAACAAGCATGAAAAAGTTACAGAATACATATTTTTACAATATTAAAATTCAACAATAAATTTTAGATGTCAGCATCTTAATCCGTTAAACATAAGCATGACATAGAACTACTTGCTTTTTAAAAAGAAGTTCATTTCTCAAATGAGCCAGCGTTATCCAAACAAAAAAAATTATAACTCTTCAATTACTTAAGCTGTTTACTTAAGTTTGTATATCCCTTAAACACCGATTCAACAGAAACAACAAGTGCATATGGACTCGCAATAAATCCACATTTCTTATTCGAAACATCATCTACTCAAAAAGCTATCACATTAAAACACGCTACAATCATGTTAAAATTTAAGAATGCGTGTTTAAATACAACATCCAAATATCATCATAATAATACAGTTATTAGAAAATAAAACGATGTACGATTTCATATCTGGTATACGTAGGGGAAACAAAAACAAAGCTTACCCGTTTAAAAATATTTTCCCAAGTTATTCCGAATACGTTTGGTTTCCAGTCTGCCGTAATCCAATTTTTCATCTTTCCGAAAACGACTCATGCTAATATCACGTTCGTTTCGAACTCTGTGCGTGCATAGCAACAAAACTCACTACTATTTCAAACATTGAGCGCTAACATAACGGCAAACATCTTTCTAAACGTGCCATAAATGCTATTCAAGAATGCTTTGCCAGCCATATTGGTTTGCTATCTTCTATCCAAATCTGACACACGGCGCGCCAAATTGAATGTGCTTGAATCGGGCCAGAAAAATACTTTCAGAGCTATGAGTGCTTCCGCATATTCGCCAATTACATAAACAGCCCAGAGGCGAATACGTCCTCGTGCAAGCTTTCCCCCCCCCCCCCCCCCCGCGTCACTCCCCCTCCGAAATGAACTTCAGAGGAGGAAATCGTTTTCTATTCATTTTGTATTCGAGGAAAGCTTTGGGTTTGCGTGCGGGGGGATAGATAAACGTTTCTAAGCGGAAGTAAATTTGAAAATGGCTTGCGCGGGATAAAAATAGCTTTTGTTTTTCCTTTCGTGTACTCGAGAGAAGATTTATTTTAGATGGCGCTTAAATGTACAGGCTTACTCAGAGAAAAGATTCACGCGTGGTGGTCTTGAATCGCTCGCCGAACCAGAAAAGCTATCTGCGGGAAGGGTTTTCCAAAGAGCAAATCTTTATCGATTTTTTTTTTTAAATTTTATAAAAATCGGGCATCACTGTAAATGTTAAGGGTCGGATTGGAGTTAAATTTATCGTCGTCGTAGCAGGTGAATAGTGATTGAAGGAACCACGTGCGAGTGTTAAGATGGAATTTCTAAAAGCCGGAGCGGGCCGGTTAGAATCCCGTCACTCGAATGAGATTCGACAAATAACTCCTATCTGTTTTCAGACACGCACATTTTCGAATTCGTAAAGGAAAGAATTAAGAACTCTTCCGCAAGATATTTCTAGTAAAAACTCAGACCCCTCTTAAAAATTTTTAAACTGGAAAATTTATCGTATTTATACTTCGTATAGCGTTACGAGAATTTATACATTTATATATGTATGCGTTACTCTATACAGTCGAACCCCGTTATAGCGAACCCTGTATATAAAGACCTAACGCTTATAACGGACGAAAATTTTGGTTACCGTCGTTTTCCTATTATAATAAGTATTGTGTCACTTGAATGTAATCCTTTTATCGGTCCATTTTCTTCTTTTCTATGTGCAAATGTACTCTTTCGGAGATATATGAAATCGCCATTTCGTTGTTCTCGGATCTATTAAGTCATCGGAAGGCATTTTTAGCCCGAAACGATCACATATAAAAGAATTACGATTTCAATAAAGTTCGTGACAGACTTTTAATAGCTTTAATCGTGTCGTTTGCGTGTTTAAGAATGGGTTTTTCAAAATGGCGAGATTCAGAGAATAGGAATTCCGTCCGTTGGTAGTACTTTTAAACACTTCTACGTTTTAAACATTTTCGCATTTTCGTCAAAATAACAAAACGCTTCAGAAAAATCATACGACTTTAAAAAATTATATACACAGAATTTAAATGCGATTTGCCGCGTCGTGAAACGAAATTCCTAAATTCGTAAGAATCGTCTTGAAATAAAAAATCGAAAATCGAAAACCGGTACGAAATATATTTACGAGATAATATAATACATTTCGAATTAGCTTCTAAGTTATCGAAGGGCATTTTTAGTTAGTACGAGTTTACTGCAAACTGTTTTTTTTCCAAAGTCGTTCTCGAAATATAAATATAATTTTCATTTTTTTTTCTTTCTAATGATATGCCTTACAGTAACTGACGCTTGAGCAGAGAAATATTTCGATATTTTCAAATATCGATGCCGTCAGCTCGGTATTCAAATTAATTATTTAAACCGCTCTCGACATTTCATTAAAATTCAAATATCTCTTCTCAACAAACTTCTGACGAACGGGTTATTAACGTAGGGTTACTTGTCGTTGCTTACAACTCTTTTCTATCTTTGTGTTATGCTTAAGTGTATCTCTAAATATGGATGTATCTCAAAATTTTGACGCATTTTGATAATTTTATGTTTACTGCTTGTCCGAGCGATACAGACCGGGTTTGATAACTCGCGACCCACGGAAATTTCCTGTCCTCCTCTACTCACACTTGCTCATAAGTAACTCATAGCAATTAATTGTATTCGAGTGCCGAATAATATTCAAACATTTTACTTTTGCTGCTTGTCCGACCGATACAGACCCGGTTTGATAACTCGCGACGCACGGAAATTTCCTGCCCTCCTCTACTCACACTTGCTCATCAGTAGTTCATAGCAATTAATTGTATTCGAGTGCCAAATAATATTCAAACTTTTTACTTTTGCTGCTTGTCCGACCGATACAGACCCGGTTTGATAACTCGCGACGCACGGAAATTTCCTGGCCTCCTCTACTCACGCTTGCTCATGAGTAATTCATAGCAATTAATTGTATTCGAGTGCCAAATAACATTCAAACTTTTTACTTTTGCTGCTTGTCCGAGCGATACAGACCTGGTTTGATAACTCAGGTAAAGCCGTTTGATAGCTTATCCACAAATTACAATCTTAAGCATAGAATGAAGCCGTTAGAATCTTAAGCATGTTTAATTCTTTGTCTACGATCGCGTAAAAAGAAGCAAATATTTTTTTGCTGTTCATTTTGTAAAAATTTGTCGCTGCTATAAAGTTTAGATTTTAATTAAATTTGGAGTTGAATGACAGTTTGTCGTCCAAATACAAAATGCATATATTCAATATACTGTAAATAAACCTACGTTTCTATTAATATTGGATTTTTTTATCTTTGCGGGCCCACCTATAGTTAATCCTTGTTTGTTTGGCCCAAGGTAGCCTTTGAGTTTGATGTACGATGTTAAAAGACATTTCAACAAACTTTAAATTTCCTATGCACCGAAAACACAAGAAGAAAGTTAAACATTTGATATCTTTACATCTAATAGATATAATTTAAACTTTTCCCGACATTTCTTATCGACTCGAATCAGATCTACAGGATGTTTCGAATAACGGAACTTTATTTGCTAAATCCCTTTTTGAAATTTCGTTTTGCGACGGATATACAATACAATGTACGTGTATAATATCCTCTTTTTCCAAACGATTTTTCACAAAGACTGCTAGTTTTCAAATTTTTGGCAAAGCTCCAAGAAACATACCGTATATAGATTATCAGTGCTGCTTTAAAAGGGAAATAATTGAATTCAAGCAAATGGCTTTTCTTCTTTTTTAATATTTATATTTTTAGATATCTTTTTAAATAACAGATATAATTTAAGGATATTTAATGGCGGAACGGTCTGAAAAATGTATTTCCCAATGACGGGACCGGATTTACACTCGATAAGGCCCTAGGCTATTTAAAATTATTATCCCATATCTCAATTATCTCAATAGCTTAATATCTCAATAGCTCGTGTACCATTGACGTAAATCCTGCACTGCCCCTGGATAATACTAACGAAATAATGTTTTTTCTTCCCCCCCTAACCAAAATTGAAAATTCTACCAAGTAATTAATAAAGTCGAGCCCAGTAATGAACTCTATTTTTATTGCTGCAATTATTTTCAAAAATTGTATTTCTGTATTACTATTTGTGAAGCGGACAGAAATGTCGCACCTAAATAAATATACTATATAGATATTCAGCGTTTTCAAACTTGTTAGGAAGTGTAATTATATTTCAAAACCGAAAGTATTTTATCCTTTAAAGTATTATACCCACCGGACGCCATTCTTCGATCTCTCGAATCGGAAATTAATTTTTTGTTCTCAATTATTACGGACTTGATTTACAATACTGAACCCTCGATGAACGAGTACCCACATTCGGTTTTAATTTTTGTTCCGCTTTGGATGTCCGAAAACGCAACTTGCACTCGTTAAATGTCTCGGATTTATATTGACATAAGCACAAGTAAGAGAGCAAACTTAAATTTCAAATTGTTTTAAAAACTTGGCAGAGTCCGATAGCCTATACTCTTAGCGGCTGTTTAAAAACGTAAAAAAAAAATGTACATTCGCTTTTACTTTTTCTCCTCTCCTCGAGGATTCTCAAAAGTGAAACAAATTCAGATAAAAGATTAGAAAGTTGTTGATTCGTACTTGAACACAGAGCCTGACTAAAGCAGGGGCATACGGGGCAGTTGCCCCGGGCCCCTACATCAGAGGGGGCCCCCAAATCGAATAGAAAGTTTAGTATTAAGTATTAAGTTCATTACTGAAGTAGTGAAGCAGAGGGGGGCCCCAAAGAAGTTTTTGCCCCAATTAGGCTAAGTCGGGCCCTGCTTGAACATTTGCGGTGAGGAGACTGGCAAATGATTTCGTCATCAAAACCTTTCATCGCAAACGAAGCAGAACTGACAAAGAACGCAGTTGTTTTGACTACTGCTCGGTGAATATCGGAATCTAAAAATAACTACAGTGTACAGGAACTTCCTCTACACTTGAGCGAAAACTTCCTGAATGCTTTTTGACCGCATTCACTGATCTCAACTGAAAAATGAAATGACTCGTTTCGTTCTTATGTCTTTTTAATCATCACGGTTGTAGGGTTTAGATAAATTTAAATAACCAAATCAATACTAAGTACAGATCGACGTATCATTTACCTGAAAGAGAGAGACGATGGATATTTAAGTCTAGCAATTGAAAATAACACAATTTTCGACGGCAAATGAAATAAAACGCTCAAGTAACGTACCCTTAATCTACCCATACAAGAAATTAATACGTATCATTATACACGCCTTCTTCCGACGAACATATACGTCAAGCACAGATATTTTACGGATAGTCCCATCACCTCTTCGGAAACAGAACTATTTACGAAATCGACGAGTTTTGGTATAAATTCGGCCAATTTTTCCGTTAAAGTCTCCGCAAAGTTTTGCTGTACTCTTTTGCATTTCGAATATCAGTCATTTCTCTTTTGAAGAGACACGTTATATAATAACAAGTTATTCTCTAGCATTGAAATCTCTTCTTATTTCGTTTCATTTTCTAAAGATGGTACATTAAGAAACAGAGAATTCACGCCATTCGGCCATCGATCTTATAGAAGAAAATGCCATTTTGTTTCATCCTATGCTACGAAATACATCTTTCGAACGAAATATCCGCTTAATCTAAATTGAAAGTAACGACCACTCGGCGCTTGTCTGTTAACTATATTATATTAGGAACAGGATTCAAAATAGATAATTCTTAGCGTATTTTGAATCAGTTCCAGGGTGTTTCGATTATCGTAGCATTACTTATAGGGCGATGACGATTCTGAACTGACTTTAGGCTTTTTTGATTCCATTTCCGAGTCGGTCGGAGAAATTTATGATGTACGTCTTAATATTACCTTTTTAATTAATTGAATTGTCCTCTCACTGCAAACACAAGTTAATTCTGAACATCTATATCTCTTTCTCTCCCTCTTTATATATATATGTGTGTGTGTGTGTGTGTATGCATGTATGTTTGTATGTTCCGGTTTAACTCTAGAGCACCTGAAACATTCTGAAGCAAACTTTTTACACAAAGGATATTGTCAAACACTATTGAAATTGGACAACTTTTAAAAACTGCGCAATTTTTCATACAGACTTCCGACTAATGAATATATTCTCTGCACTGACGTAGCGAGCATAACTGAAAACGATACTCTTTTGGCGCCACTCTTTCCGAAAAACATATAGTATATAGAATTAGTGAAAAGGACCACTTGGCGCCCCGTTTACAGTTTGGCGCCACAGATTATCTCTTAGAAACAGTCTACTCGATACAATAACGGCCATTTTTGCTAAACGTACGTATTTCGTTTTCAGAAAGGATTAATTCGTGTCAACAATTTTATAAGAGCCAGCCCTCAAAAAAAGCAGAAAAAGCGCCGACGAATCGTTTTAGATACAGATAAAATTAAATATATTTTCGTCATTCGTTAAAGATTTTTTATTTCAACCGTGTCTATAGTCCGCTGCTGACCGTATTGAAAGTCCATATTCAGATATCGATGGTTATTTGTTCATTTCATTCGCGTAGAAATTATAAAATTGAAAATTGCACGTACAATCAGAGTCGGATCCGACGTTTTATCCGACGATTCATTCGTAGCTTTATTCTATCATTTATTCGCAGACATTTTTCGCGCTCCCAGTGAATAAAGAAAAACAAAAATTAACATCGGATGTAGATTTCTCATTTTCGCCTCGCTTACTGGGGTGAATATTCCATTCAAACGGAAACTGCTTTTTTTGTTTTTCGACGGCGGCGAGAGATTGTGGCTTGAATTCAATGACTTTCTGTTTCTCAAAACTGCATTGCAAATTATATTCCGATCGGTGACAAAAAATGGAAATCAAATTTAGACATACTCTTTTAAACAACCGGTAGGAATTTTGGGTTTTAAATTTACTTGGGTACAGTGACAATTTTTAAAGAAAGATTTCGGAGCTCGTTTTTGACTCATTTTCGCACGCCAAGCGAACTCCGTGTTTCATTATCAAATTGCATTTCATTTAGGGATACATTAAGGCAAATTTGAATTTTAAAAAGTAGTAGGATTTCGAAATTATTAGCTTCCTCTTGAAACACTTAAGATTTTTATAGTCCATTTATCAATATAGTGACTCTATCGAATAGAAATACGTCCATCCCTTATTATTTTCTTAAATTTTAATTGGAAATGCGCCATGTTTTAAACTATTGTACTAACATAGAACCTTTAAGGGTGCTGTGTACTGACCACATGGGATTCGAATAAGCTACGCGTCAACCTCTACGGAGATTATCCGGTTCATCTCTTAAAGGAAAGAGTCTCTTACATTTTTATATCGCGTTTAAATTTGTAACCTTTCTGTATAATTTCTATTAAAAATGTAAGAATTTTTAAATTAATGAACACACATTTCGATCAGAATTTCTGTCGTTCTGTGACTCTATTCGTTCTGTGACTCTATCGAATGGAAATACTAATATCCCTCAGTCTTTCATGGAAATAATTGAAAAGTTAAAACGTTTAAAACTTTTGTCCAAACAGAACAGTTAAGGGTGCTGTGTACCGACCACATAGGATTCGAATAATCTACGCGTCAACCTCTACGTGTTTGTACCATGTACGGTATACCATATTTGTAGAGTACCAGATTGTGAAATATTTGCAAAGAGTTCCATAGAAGGCGTTCCGGAGTGATGCCGGAACATACACAAATAAACATACTTTCATATATAAATACATAACTAGCTTTATATCATCGGCGTTGAAATTGTGTACCCTTAATGAAGCTTACTCGTATGATGTGTAAACTTGTATTTTATGCCAATCGATCTCCACTGGTCAGCATATTATAATACCCCACGCCGTCTGTATAAAATGTTACTCTTTCGATTTTGATATCCATGCCCTTCGAGGAGTTTGACCGTAAACCAGGTTTCATAAACTAAGAATTACCTGGATAATAAAAATGAATGGCTCAGCTCTACATGCATGATAACGACCGAAATATATATATAATTCGACACCCTTCCACACTTCATTTAATTAATCTCTCTCTTTTTAATGTGTTTCATTTCGTATGATATATTTTCTTTGGTTATACGCACCAGTAGATTTTTTTCTTTTTCGGTGATAAACTTATAAAGTTACATATTTTCTCTCGACATCGGATAATTCGTACTTTTTTCTGAGAACACTTGAGTTCGAATTAACGAGCGTCACACACACGAATACCTACGTACGGCCTCGCAAATTTATTTTCATGTGTATATCGATTTAATCTGATTTCAATTTCAATATCTTTAAATTACACTCATAACTGTATTCCTCTTATAATTGTTCCAAATTTTAATTATTCACAAAAAAGCGAAATTTCACGTTTAACTGTTTAATGCTTGTCCAAGCGATACGGACCAGGTATGGCACGCTGCCGGAATTATAACTCTAGAAACACTGAAGATTTTATAGTCCGTTTATCAATATAGAACTCGGATAGAAAACAATTAACGAGCCTCGACCGCACATCATTCTGAAAAATCATCTGACATACACATACAAACGGAGGCGAACGGTGTTTAGAAATAATTCTCGATAAACCGTCAAGTTCTGTCAAAGTTTGCGCTAATAATCCGTCGTAAGACGACAAGCGAAGCCGTCAGAGCGGTTCCCAGCTGCTACGATGGCTGGGTATAAATGTTGAACGTGGCTTTAATACGAGGCGCACGAGAGTATGAATTTTTCAAACAAATCTTTCAAACCAATTAGAAATTGGACAACTTTTCTATTATATATATATATCTTATATTACTTCGGTTATTGACGTAAAATTATGTGCGTATGCAAATAAAAGAGGTATGCGACCAATCGGCGTGGCTAAATACGGCCGGAAGATACGGTGTAAGACAAAAAGTCTCAAGCGAAGCTGTTAGATCGGTCCTCAAAGGGTACGATGGCTGTCATTTCGGCTTTTTCTGATCCAAAGGCCCCAAAAAACTTGTATTGGCTTGTATTGTTAAAAGTATCTCGTTAATTGGAACTGAATTTTTACCACTTCGGTCAATTCCAACTAAAAATTCGACTAAAAAGTTTCCTTTTCACCCGTTCGACGTTGAAAATACACGCTGCATTTATTATTTAGTGTGTGTCCAATCCATCCGTATTTCTATTCTAGAACTGCATTCCTAGACTTGTATCATTTTCGCTAAACGTTAATCAGGGCTTTTCCGTTATTGGTAAAGATTTTCTTATAATTTCAGAAAAAACCAGTCTTTACTAGGGAGCTGCAGACAAGTTAATGTGATCTATGTACTCTTTCTAACTTTTTTTTTTTTTGGAACGCTACTGTCAACTTTTTGATACACGGGGGCTAATTACACCGGGACCTACAGTTTAAAGTAGTTTCTTTTAATAGCATCCATGCCTACACTGGGACTCGAACCCACGCGATCTGAACCTAATGCATTCCCCTCACGACTTTCAATTCCTCGGCGTGTGTGGTTTTAAATATGTCAGGATGTCTACACCTTAGAAAGTAAAAAACGTTAACTTTGGATACAGATTATAGAAATTCTAAAGAAAGTACAGAATTTTAAATCAAAGTTATGTAATTTAAAAAAAAAGACCCTGTGTACTAGACAGTCCTTGGCATTCGTTCACTAATCTCGCGGCATTTTAAATTGTTTTTATCAAAACTACTTTCTTCGATTGTACTGACATACGTTATTGTGTAACTTTACTTATAGTAATCTTTACTTATCGCTATTTAAAATATCTAGTCATTATTATCGCATTAATTCTAAAAATTACTTAACTCAATCTCCGTTGGCCACATTACTTAGTGTATACGGTATTGTGAACAGTTCTTTAAGACTACAAGAAAACTACTTAGAGATGCTGTATACTAGACCGATGCTTGCCTATTCATACGCTACAATTTTAGCTTAAATGCTGCTACAAAATATTTATATACCGGTACTGTGACATGAGCCATTCTCACACTTTGCACTGAACGCTTAGAGATGCTGTACACTACACATCATCTGTCTGCACTCGTTACCTACTGGCAAATTTTTATTTTTTATTGACACATTCGAGTACCCGCTACTTTCTAACTTACTGTACTAACTTGAGTTACCGTGTATTGTTTTCTTATTAATTAGTTATTCTTATTATTACTATTATTATTATTTTATGTGTACACTGAAGAGCCACGAATAAATTTATGTGCCTATGCAAATGAAAGAGGTATGCAACCAATCAGCGTAGCCGGAAGCGCCTGTGTAAGACAACAAGCGTCACGCGAACCTGTTAGATCGGTTCCCCCTCTAAACAAATTGAATTCGGTTAGCGTCCTATTATCTTGCTATAAGTTCAATCACAAAATGGACCCCATTCAAATTTCAATTTAGTTTATTTACTGATATCAACAATTTTAATAAAGAAAATGACCGGTGTAATGTTTTCCCGAGGATTAATCTTATAAAAATGAGATATCTTAAACCCATTATCTTACGAGTAAACACTGATACGTCATGCTTTTCTGATTTTTTTTTAAACGTATTTCATTCCTTCCTATTCCTTTTTTGTATAATACTGGATGTATATAAGCTACGTCTTGGTTCGCCTAGTAATGTCCTATCAGTATTCATCCAGTGTTAAATCAGTGTTTATTAAACTTGGCATAATTTCAATAACGCAATATTTCAATTCGTGCGATTCATATAACGTAATAAAATGACCTATTCATGTTTCGCCAAAATCATTTCAGTTTTATATAAAAATTGACAAAATCCCGTCAAGTTTAACGAAATTAACGATCGCCAAAAAATCTTTTAAATTGAGGTGAATAATATGATGAAAAACAAATATCTTTTCGGAGCTATGAGACACCATTTCGTTATTATTCTCGGATCTATTAAACCGAAAGGCATTTATTTTTAGGCCCAAACGATCAGATATCAAACAATTACGAGTCGAATAAAGTTCAATTTTTGAATAATTCAATTTTAAAGGAGTTTCTAATTTTAAACTCGAGTAACTGCTTCTGTATTGAAAATCTATCAGCAATGGCGACTTCGAAAAAATAATCCTTTCCGGCACTCATGGTCTCATATCTAAAGGCGGGAAAACCGTCTAAATTCATTCGCACACGTGCATTGCGAAAAAATAATAAATTTTGTGTCACGTGACATTCAAATGTACGTGTAGAATCCTCATTTCCATAAAGACTGCGAGTTTTCAAAACTTTTGGCAGAGCTCCAAGAAATGTAACCGCGCAGATTTCAAATTTTTAAATAATCCTCACGTGATACTCGACGATATACATATTTATGAAACATAATTTTATAGACGAAATAATGTAGAAGGAAGTATTCAAATTGAATCTAATATAAAGAATACTAAAGAATACAGTACAGTTGAACATTTCATTTCGTAGAACATTTCATTTTTAACATTTCTTTGGATAATGTCCAGTCGTCTGCCGCAATTGAAAAAATATGTTTCCTGTTCATTTAGTTGTTATGCACGGGACGATAAATTTATTCATTGTACCACGGGATAAAAGAAATCACGTGATCAACATTTAATAAATTATATTCTGAAAATTAATCTTTTTAAAAATTCACCAAAAATCGGGAAATTGAGGTAAAGATTCGAAATTGATCTCATTTAGAAGGAATTTTTAGGATCTTTCTCGTCATATAAAACCCCCGAATTATTATTTTAAATGCAAACTTAAAGTTACCGAAACGGCTTAAAAATTCTGATTCTAAAAAAAAATCTGAGAGGAATTTTTCAAAAATCTCTCTCGGTGCACCCCTACACCCTAAGAAGAATCGCCATGCAAAATTTCAGCCCTTCAATTCTTGCGGTTTGGTCCGTGCGTTGTTACGGAACCGTTTTATATACTATATAGATAATCGACCCGCAATTTGCTTTCAAGAAATGAACACTCAAACGTACACCTACATGGATATTTTAAAGGACCGATCACGCTCCAGGATAGTCAGACTCTATTAAATTATTTAAACGAATGCTCCTCGGTACATGTCGACAGGAAGTACGCGTTATGATTATACACACTCGCGTTGAAACAGAACGTACTTTCAATTTACGAAAATTAATTAAGTACCGCAAACCTCGATATCTTTAAAAATTGTTAAACAAAATATTGGCAAATATTTCATGTGAGGCGTTATTTCATACGCTTAACGATGGATTCGCTTTATTTAAAAGATTATGATGCTCTTAATCCATTCTATTTAAACAAAATTACATATGTAAAAGAATCTGTTGCTACCGTCCCAATCTTTTAAAATTTCCTCGCACGAGTGAGTGAACACTGGACGTAATGGCCAATACCACACGTCACTTCGACCTTCGCCGGAACGTGATTATTAATTTATACATTTGTGAAACATACACAAGTCCATTTATAAAGAAATTGGTCGAAAATTTTGTTTCATCGTGCGAGATTGAATGCTCACTTACGGTTCACTTAAAACACCGTTCTTTTATCGGGCCAGAAAAATGAGCGAATCGTTTTTTTATATTTTTCTTTTGACTTGGAATCGGAGAGATTTGCTGTAACTCCGTGTTAATGTTTTGAGCGAGAAAAGTTCAAGTACAGCTCTGGCTGTGATATTCGCCGAGGAACGATGTCTAAAAATAGATTTTGGAGCGAGATATACTTCCTGGTTTGGAGTCTGTCAACGGGGAAAAGTTTTAGCGCCGGTTTTGAGAATCACAGGCTTCACGATTTAGAATTTCGTTCGTAGACGAAAGACAAAAGGTTTAGAAGAAAACATTTTAATTCTGTCTTTTTTCATAGGGCCGAGGCACTCGGTTTTAAATTTTCGGTATTTTACTCTACATGCAAAATGACAATAATTTACATTCTTTTTCAGTGCGTCACTATACGGTCCAAACCCGTAATAGCGAACCCTGTATATAACGAACTAACGCTTATAACGAACGAAACTTTCGGTCAAGTCGTTTTCCTGTTACATGCAATTCAATAAGTATTGTGTCGGTTCAATGTAATCTTTCTCGATCGATTTAATTCCTCGATTATCATTTTTAATATCACTCTTTAATCTCTCTTTATTGAATACACATTGCGACTTATTCATTTTGTGAAATCTAGCATCGTTCGTAACTTTTCGGATAGAGCGATCCACGGGAACGAAATTATCCACAAAAATTTACACGGGTTGGAAATTATCAGCCTCCTGTCGAAACACTGGAGATTTTTATAGTCCGTTTATCAATATAGAACTCGGACAGAAAACAATTAACGAGCCTCGACCGCAGATGACGTTCCTTTAATATATTTCAGGGTGCTATCCAAGTATCATTCTGAAAAATCATCTGCACACATACAAACGGAGGCGAACGGTGTTTAGAAATAATTCTCGATAAACCGTCAAGTTCTATCAAAGTTGCGCTAATAATACTCCGTCGTAAGACGACAAGCGAAGCTGTTAGATCGGTTCCCAGCTGCTACTCTACATGCAAAATGACAATTTATATTCTTTTTCAGTGCGTCACTATACAGTCGAACCACGTTATAGCGTACCCTGTATATAACGAACTAACGCTTATAACGAACGAATATTTCTGTTAGTTACATTTGGCACAATACGCTAAGTTATATACAATACACTTTACTAATGAGATAGTTATAGTAGCCTGTCTCTTTGTTTTGACGTTAGAGAGAACACTTTTTGTTATTTCGATTTTCGATTTCGTTTTTGAAATAGGTTCACTGGGTTTTATTGAGGAAAAATTAAGACACACGTTACTTATAGGACAATTAATATTAGTGGGGCGTTATTATTACACACATATAGCGAACGAATACGGATAAAGAGAACGAAACCTTGAAGTTTGTTATATGTGATTTTTAACTATATCATATGTATTAGTTTAATATGTACAATTAGGAGGGACAAAAATGATAGATTAATATATTAAAACTCGAGTAACCTAGACATTTTGCACAATACGCCAAGTTACAATACACGATACAATTTACTAGTGAGATAGTTATACTTTACATCTTGGAACCAACATAAGTAGATATATGAGTTATGAGTGTTATTAATACAATTTCAGCGGTAACTTTATACGCCCGGTATTTACAGACTTTAAAACTCGAGATCCACAGAACATCATCTGGTTGACAGCCGGCTAATAATAAATGCGCGTTTGTGCAGTTTGACTGAGTTTTTTAATGTCTTAATTGATTATTAAACGTGAGAATACTTTGAGAATATTTATTTCAGTCGCCAGTACTGATCAACCGCAGTACGGATTAACTTTATTTTGAAGCTAGCATAATTTTATTATTTTACCTGGTAGACAGCACACTTAGTGAGCTTACACTTGAGGTGGCAACTATAATGTTTATTTTAATTCCCTTCGGCACACGTGATTAGTGTGTCGAAGGCTTTTTAAATTGAAAATGACGACCGTCGATTTATGGAAGTAATTGACGTGCTGTTAACTTAGCCGTTTCGCTTTTCCTTCCGAACACTTACGATTTTGGAATTTTGTGTTAATTTCAATTACGGGTTTGAACGCTGATTAACTACAGCTCGGCGATACTACGTAACGGCGAAGTCTGTTTTTAACATCCGGTTGACAGCACACTCAGTAGTGTACGAAAACCGTGCTACAGTTTGGCACCCCAGCACCGACCAATTATGCTTCTTATTTTGGCCATGTTACCGATTAGTGCTACGGGTAATTGCGTTTTGCCTATATTTTAAACTCGAGATCTTTCGAGTTGTTCCATACTTGGCCTTATCGACCGACGCAATAAACTAGTAGTTGTTACCTACTTTTAAGCGTCTACTTAATTATTTCTTTTATCTCGTTCAGGAAGCGTCAAATAAGAATACTGAAATGAATATTCAAAATGTCATTTTTTCAATAACAGAATGATTAACTGGAATAAGAAAATGGCGTCATCGTGACGTATTTTGGCGAAATCTACCATTTGGAATTTCTTTTCAATAAGAACTATGAAACGACTATAATTATATATCGTATTCAGAATTTCGAGACAAACACTCTATAAAACGAATTTTAACGAAACTCGACGTACCAAAAATTAGATATAATTGATGGATTTATAATTGTTTGCTTTCGTCGCACGTTTATATTTGCGAATAAATAATTATTCTCATTATTCAAATGCAAAGTATTTGGCGAAAAAAAAGAATTAAGTTTTCCCTCCTCGTGTTTGCCAAATACAGCTATTAAAAGGGATTTTGTAACTTCCTTTAGATTAATCCTACAAAATTTATTTCTCTCGAGTTTTCTATTGAAGTGAAACACTAGATATGAACACGAAATCCATCCGAAATCCGTTCGTCGATTTTTAAAACAGCCTGTCGGAACAGCCTGTACCATGTACTTTGATAACCATTCCCCGATTTAAATCTTAAAAATGGATACTCCAGAATAATTTTCGATTATTCATTTTTTTATTTTTATGGGGGTGCCGCACCACTGTTTTAAAGAACACAGGTTGCTGCATGAATTCATGCGAAAAGGGTTTCACTTTTGAAAAAGACAGAATTATTTCAGCAGCGGCTGGAAAAAACAGGCCGAGATTCGCAATTCCTATTTCGGTTCAACATTTTCTGAAAGCAGAAAGAAACCGCATAGATACATCTACATGGAATATTTCAAAGCCACTTTCCCCCCCCCCCCCCCCATAAAAATAAAATGGGATGTCTACGTGAACTGACTTTTCCTTTCAGCGGGAGCTGTCTTGTCCAGGATGAAAACCGCATTTTGACCTTGAACACATCTACATTGGAGAGTAATACAAGAGGCATGTCTTCTGACAGAGTCACTTTCCTTCCCCTCCACCCCCCCCCCCCCCCTTCATTCCTCCCTCGAAATCGCCGGAGTTCTGTGGTTAAGCAGTTAATTTTTTTTTTTTCATTCCCAGTAAGCTATGCTTCATCTCAAACGGTTTTCTTACTTACTAACCTGAAATACTATATAACATGTAATACTATATTTCTATATGAATAACCTTTTGTTTTGAAAGAATTGTCGGTAAACCATGAAGTTATGAAAAAGTTGCGTTAATAATACATTCTAAAGAAAAAGGTAATACAGCAAGCAGTTTTTATTTTCAAAGTCGTGTTCTTGATACATTAATGTATTTTCCGATTCTTTTTGGCCATTATTTTTAATAATGACGCCGATTGTCTACTTAGCTGGCATACCATCAGTCCGCGGGTTCGAGTCACGCTGTCGGCATGGATCTTTGCAGCCCGGATACCAAACATTTTAGGTCGCAGCACAAGTATAAAGCTTTTAATCACGATTTTTAAGTAATAATGAAACAGTTCCGTGACTGACATACAACGCACAGACCAAACCGCTGGACCTGAAGGGCTGACATTTTGCATGGCGATTCTTCTCACTCTATAGTGGTTCACTGATAGAGATTTTTGAAGAATTCATCTTAGATTTTTTTTTTAAATTGAATTCTCGAGCTGTTTCGGTAACTTTAAGTTTGCATTCAAAATAATACCCAAGAGGATTTATCATACCTAAAAAATGGAGGAAGTTCTTTTAAAAAATTTTATATCGGTGGGTTTTGAAAGCGCCCTTTTATCAAATAAATTTAGAATAGACACGCGAGAATTATTAATTTAATCTCAAAGCGAGCAATTTGCTATCCGTTGGAAAGCGAAACGATTATCTTACCTCTACATTGTTTTAAAATCTGAATCATCGCGGACGAAATACATTCAGATACATTTTCGAGTTGATTTCATTTCTGTTAAATAACTGAAATGAATAAAACGTTTTCCGTTCACCTGCAATTCCAGACGATAATTTACCATCGATTCGAGAAACGTGACGTCATCGCGTAGTATATTAATATGTTCCGCCGAGCGAAATTTCTTTTTTTTGTTAAGTAATTCAGAAATAACCTCACGATGAATATATTATTAATTGTTATTTTCATAATCTGACAAGTATGTAATCAAGATAGTTAGAATTTCTCGTAACGCTATACGAAGTATACAATTTAATTACAACCGACATTTAATTGTAAAAAAGAAATTCACTTATTAAAATCGGAGGTTGAATGGAGTCGGATATCATATAGACCAAATTTGTTTTTAAACGTCTCGGATGCGAGTCAAATTAAGACTTACAAGAATAATGTTCCTTTTTCTAAATATATTCCTCTCCCGTATTCTGGAAATCAGTAATTTACGACTACAAGATATGGTCCTATTTTACCGAAGAAATTTACTCTTGAGAACACTCGCGGACATCTTCGAAATAATGTTGAACATCGATGTATTCTAATGTGCCGGGAGAAAATATACATATACATGGAAGCTATGTTTTTTCCCTTCTAACTTTTGAATAGCATCAGACAACGCAACTGTGAGAGACGCAGTCTCGGGCCTATAAGATAGGGTCGCCAGAAGATATAAAATTCTGCTATAAAAATAATTCACATCGGCGTATACGCTTCATTAATATATTTGACGGTAAACGGTCGTCCTTCACTTTAAATTGGAATCAAACTCCACCGAAATAAACCTTGTCGAAAGACAGCTCGATTTATTTATCTTGAACAATTTTTAATTCCTGGCGAAGCGTATTTATATCCCGCTTAATTATTTAATTGAAACATACTGCGGGAAATTGTAATCGTGACCTTACTTGATTATTATACTCAAATGAATTACAAATACGTATTCCTTTTTATAAATGCGAAACATTCAGTCGAGTGGTATTTGCCTAAACCATGTGACAATTCTTTTAACCGTTATCATGCGAGTAATCAAAAACCCAAAATCTACATTTAACGGATTTTTAAAATAATATTTTTTCAACATTTTTCCTCATTTCTTTTTCGAATCATCTTTTTTAGATTTTCCCTAGTGAAATAAAAAAATCCTAATCGATCTAATCGTAATAAATTTCTAGTTTAATTTTTCAAAGCAATCTGATTTTTTAATAGAAATATCTTACGGACGAGTTCTCATTCGGTTAAATTCAGAATTCGAAAATGTGCGTGTCTGAAAACAGATAGGAGTTATTTGTCGAATCGCTAAGACCTCGAATTACGCTCGGACACCTTCATTCGAGTGACGGGATTCGAACCGGCCCGCTCCGGCGTTTACAAATTCCGTCTGTCTCTTAACACTCGCACGTGGTTCCTTCATTCACTATTCATCTGCTACGACGACGATAAATTTAACTCCAATCCGACCCTTAACATTTACAGTGATGCCCGATTTTTATAAAATTTAAAAGAAAATCGATAAAGATTTGCTCTTTGGAAAACCCTTCCCGCAGATAGCTTTTCTGGTCCGCCTTTCAATTCACGTTTTTATCAAACACCACCCCGCGAGAATCTGGTAAGCCGGCGAATTGACGCGCCATTTCCCATGAATATTCTCTCGAGTACACGAGGAGAAAAACAAAAGCTATTTTTATCCCGCCAAAGCCACTTTCCTCCTTTATCAGCGCCAGAGATCAGCTTAGAAACGTTTATCTATCCCCCAGGCGCCACCGAAAGAGTAACAACCAGTGGGAATTTTCAAGGCCAGGAGAGCTCCTCTGAGCGGCGAACTGAATGCATCCCACAGAAACTCCTCTGTACGAGTGTTTTCGGAACATCCGATCTTTTGCGGTTTTTTAACTTTCAGAGTGGTTTACGCGAATACTTCAAAAAAAGGGAGTGGAACTTTGAGAGATTAAAAAAGTGAGTGGTTCCGCGGTTAGTCAACTGACATCGCATCGGAGGATTTTCATCGGCCAGTGTTGATCGCCGCTCTGGTTGGCGAAGTAAAAACAACATCGTACAATATTCGCTTCGGTCTTTCGCTTCTCCGGCGCTAAACGGAAAATCGAAAGACAGGCGCTTGTTTCCTCTAATATTTTTATCGCGGCATTCACGTTGGTCGGCGAACATCTCTTTTTCGAGACTAAACATTCGAATCTGATCTCGCTGACTCATAACTGAGGAGAGCGTTTATCGAAATTAGAGGTTCTAATCGTGGAAGATGTGTTTTTAGTGGTGCACGGAGCTATCGATGAGTGTTTTCAGAACATCTGATCTTTTTTTGCGGTTTATGGTTGCTCGTACGCGAATACTTTAGATATTGTATATCTAAAAACGAGATTGTTTCGCTTTTAGTCGACATCGCATCGGATGATTTTATACGAAACTCGCTCTTTCAATTTTCACATATTTTGATTACATTTTTTTAACATGTGTCGCGACGTTGTTAAATAAGTCGATAGAAACTCATGCGAAACACAGTACCTCGTTTTCTGCACATTTACTGTACGTGCTTGGCTGGGTTTACGAATTCGGATTTTTAAGACAGATTGTCGAAATTTTCTCGAATAGTTTTCTTTTTTTATGCCGACATTTTCCTAATCTTTTCGTCAGAATGTTGCTTCTAGCGAAATAATAGCGTCGAGTGATTTTTGTATCGAAGCCGACGCGCGACCACTAGGCTATTTCGAAAGAAAAATCGTGAAACGTATTATACTCGAATACGTATAAAATCTGAAAGAGAGGATATCCTCGTCGTGATCTTTATTATTATCAAGTAGAACGGAACGTTTAAAAAAATTTAAATACCTTTGAAAATTCCGTTTGCAGAAGAATGACTCATTCAATTGTTAATTACTACACTCACCCTTTACAAATGACCGTGTAGGAGCTACATAAAAGATGAAAATATCTCCGATAAATCACATTAAGTCTGAAAAGGATTAACTCGAACGGTGCAGTCTTTATAAATATTAATGCA
>CAJRAI020000313.1:199777-214777 GCA_907164885.2 Dolomedes plantarius
CTATTATATATATTATATTATTTCGATTCTTGAGATAAAATTATGTGCGTATGCAAATAAAAGAGGTATGCGACCAATCGGCGTAGCTAAATACGGCCCGAAGAGACGGTGTAAGACAAAAAGTCTCAAGCGAAGCTGTTAGATCGGTTCCCAAAGGGTACGATGGCTGTCATTTCGGCCTTTTTCTGATCCAAAGGCCCCCAAAAACTTGTATTGGCTTCGATGTTAAAAGTATCTCGTTAATTCGAACTGAATTTTTTACCACTTCGGTCAATTCCAACTGAAAATTCGACTAAAAAGTTTCCTTTTTCCCCCTTTCGACGTTGAAAATACACGCTGCATTTATTATTTCGTGTGTGTCCAAATCATCCGTATTTCTATTCTAGAGGCACATGCCTGCATTCTTTCATGAAACTTTCATGAAACTAGAAACACGTTTTAACAACTCATATCAATTAGCTTCAAACTTAGAGCAATTTTATATCTAAGAACTAGGTGAAAGGTCAGAAAAATTAAATTTTAATAGAACAACTGCTTTACTAATAACTATTTTTCTCTATTTCATTTAACTTAGATTTATTAGATACTATTTTATTTACTTATAATTGAGCAGATGCTAGCGAGAGAAGAATGAGCTAAACATACTCTCATTGTATTCTTCACATGCACCTACGCAGGTTTGATAAATCATAATAACTCGAGAGGTTCTGATCTCAGAGAAATATAATAATGACGTTTCCATTTAAAAGATGAAATTAATTTAAATTTAAAACACAGGTTAAGTATGTCTTACGTGAAATGCTTGAGGCCACAAGTGTTTTGAATTTTTACCAACATACCATTTGCACTTACAACCTCACATCAGAAAGTGGCATTTTCCACTTGTGTCCCAATATTCATGTTGCAATAAATATATAATTTAATTACCCATAGACTTCTTTTTCATTTCAACTCTCTGTTTATAGGATTTTAATTCTTCAAATTGTCTCTGCAGCTGAACTTTTAACTTTTCAAGTACTGGTTCTTGAGATAAGTTATATTCTGCCAAACTTTTATTACTCGCTAAGAACATTTCCCTTTCAGCTTCCAAATTTTTCACCTGTGCAGGGAGAAATTTATATCACATGTAAAGACTCATCATCATTTTTATATTGAGTACATTCAGTAAAAATGGCTCAATTAAAGTCTCAATTTTGATTTTGTTTTGTACAGTGGAATACTCTTTTGTTAATCTAGTGCAAGGATAGCCTATTGACAGGATTTATTAACCTGCTCACGGCTTTAACGTAATTGTAAAAGAATAAACAGTTGGCACTTGTTATAATGACTGTTCCAGTGCAAACAAGTCCCATATGGAACCCCATTTAATGACCCTCCAGATCATTTTATCCCTATTCACTTCCATGGTACAAGGATTTTCTCCCTGAAGAACTGACTGCCAACTTACTGTACCAACAAGACCAACAAGACAGTGGGTACAAAAAGAACATGCCCTACATTTACATGCCAGTGCTCAATTAATGAAAGCATGTTTGACACAGCAATTTTGGATTGTTTCAGCCAGGTCAGCTATTCGTGGATTCATTGCTAATTGGGAAAATTTGCAAGCAGCACTGAGCTCAACACCTAACACAACAAATGGGTGATTTACTGGCTTGACGTGTAAACCCATCTCGACCATTCACACATCGTGGTGTTGACTACTGCAGACCCTTTGCAGTAAAAATTTCAAAATCTACTAGAGCAAAAAGTTCAAAAGTATATTTAAAATTTAGGTGTCATTTAGATACATGTGATACTTAAAAACAGCAACTAATCAAGAAAAATAATACAGTGGAACCTCAATATATCGAACATCAAGAGGAATGAGAAAATTTCAAATTATCGAGGATTTCAATATACCGAGGTTCGATTTATCGAGGTGATTTCTGACTCACTTCGGTATATAAAGGTTCACACTAAAATAATTGTATACTCACTGCAATGAAAACTGATTTTATCAAAACAACTTCAATATATAGAGGTTTTCCAATAAAAACTTCGATATATAAAGGTTTTCCAGTAAAAACTTCGATATATAAAGGTTTTCCAGTAAAAACTTCGATATATAGAGGTGTGGTGGCAAGCCAAGCAAGCTAAAAATTTGAAATATTGAGGTCTTCCTGACTAGTCTTTTGATAAGTAGAGGTAAAAATAACATGGGAGTGTTAGGCAGGTTCAAGGGGAAAACTTTGATTTATCAAGGAATTTGATAATATCGAGGTATGATATATCCAGGTTCTACTGTAGTAATTATCACAGTAGGCAAAGAAAAGGGATCACAGAGATACTGGGTTAACTAAATTATTGACTTGATGTTAGTAGATAGGATTATCCCTTTTCAATTAAACAATAAAAGAAAGTAATCAAGAATGTCATAACCTCAAGAACTTTTTAATGACTATTCATAAATTTATAAACTAAGAATTTTGTCTAGAAAGTTGAAATTTAAAATTGTACAAGCAGACTTTTTTTATTAAGAAATAGAGGACAGAAATATAATAATTCCCCAACACATGAGACACACATTAATACTCTCATTAATACATAAAAGATATTGATTGCCAAAAAATTAAGAATAAAAATACCTGCTGCAAATCTTTAATCATCGATTCAAGTCTGTCATCATCGTTGAGAAGCTTTTTTAACTCATCAGTAGTCATATGATGAAGCATACCAGTAGCAGGATTATAATCTGGATTTAATTCATGCATATAATATGGCATTCTAAAACAAAATTGACCATTACTAAACTAAGTGCTAGCATTCGCTGGTGATCAATACAGCTTAAATTAAAAGCTATTAGTATCAATAACTCCACTACCTTTCAAGTAAAATACTGTTTCTCACCTCTTGGAAGAATAAAAAATAAAAATAAAAATTGAATGTTACATGAAATAACAACATACTATTCTACATCATCAGATTTATATGAATAAACAACATGACATGCTATAATGACAGTAAGACAGATTAAGGTACATTTATTCTTTCATGGTGCTATGATTTAGTGCAAATATATTCTATATATATTTTAAAAATCACTGATTTTTCAACTATATTTTTATTATTCCTATAAATTTGGTGATGTAGAATCTGATAAAATATTTAAATGATACAATGAAAACTATGGTACAGCCTTTTTAGACATAAATTATTTTATAAGTTTGAATCATTAAGGGACAATTAACATAGCATAATAGGCCAACTTGACACTGATATGTTAATAGTGAAATTTTGATATGTTAATAGTGAAATAATCTCGCAAATTATTTCTCCATACATTTCATTTATCTTGAATTTATCATTAGCATTTTCTTATTATGATTATAATTGAAATAGTTTTCAGGAGTGGCATTCAAAATGAGCACTCAAAATGTTATTCAAACTATAGCATTAAAGTTTAAGTGGGGTTATAGAAATTAAATATTAATAGAATTAATTACAACCTTAAATCAATCATATGATGAGTATCAATTAAAATATGAATATGCACAAGAGATACTAGTTTTTATTAATTCCTTTGTGGACGCGAGGAAGACATAGGTAATAATATAGAGTTCAAAGAAACACAAAACTCATACCCAGATTATAGAATTCTTACAGATACCTAAATTTTTTGTCTATAATTTCATTTCATTAAATCAAAATAGTTCCTCATGCTATAACTTAGCAACATTTTGTCGTACTTTTAGTCTGTAAACAGCTGAAGTAATTAGCTTCAGCTGTATACGAGTTCTCCACAGCAATACTATAAATTAACGTATTTATATTATTTAAGCCAATAATCGTATTCATAGAGTGAAATGATGTCGATCCCGATACACCTAGATCGGTGGAGAGAGAGAAAAACATTATTTATAAAATGTGGGACGCAGTCAAGTTCCACAGTCGTAATTTCTCAAACATTGCGCAAAACAGTGGATGAATCACATGCAATCCGTTTTGCTAGAAAAGTAAGAACTGAAACAGCTCTCTCAAAGCTTTACATAATACATGTCTACATGCAACATCTATTTCAAATAAAACCGCAGGTACAGAAAATTAAATAAAATCGATAACGATCGTTTTACCTCGCAGATGTTTAATGAAACTTTGGAGAATTAAACCTAATTAATGTTTTCAGTCACGGTCAATGAGCTACGAAAACTTCAAAATAATATTTATTTACAGTACACACATTTCCTGATCAACTTTCGGGACAACCTGATCAAACATAAACATTCAGTGCTGTTCGCAGTTCGCAGATTTCTTGAATAAAGCTGTGTGAGGTAAGTATGATCACAGCTGTTTGCCCGTCAGTTGTTATTTTCTAAGTTTCTTAGTGTTGTCATAAAAGAGATACGCGTCTCAATTCCATAATATGCGCGCATGCGTTAGGACTTGGTTTCAATCAGAAACAAACTAAATTTGGGGCACTGTATACATATTGAAAATGAGCAATAGTAAACAGGCAGTTGTTGAACACTTCACTGTCGTCGAATGTGTACAGTAACCTTAAAGTATTGGCGCTTATTTGACGAGTTGGGCATTGTTTATCACTAATCGTGTTGAGGGCGATTCGACAATCAATTAGAGCGAGGTGTAATGTTTTTTTCTAGGTAAGAAAACGAGGGAAATTTTATAATGTGTTTTGATATGAAGCGAGTCACGTTCGAAATTTAAACACGCAGACATTTTTATTACTGTAAGGCTAATGTTTTAATACGGCTTGTTTACATGTTTTTTTTTTGTTTGTTTTTTTTTCAGGTAGAGGAGCGCAGGTTGTTTTTTCAATCAAAGTCTTGCATTTTATTATGTTTGCAAGGTTTTTTTTTTAAATTTCCTTAAATTAACGTTTATTTGAAAATCAATACTTTGCTATTCGGAATAGAGAAATTTAGGACTGAACTGGTCAATTTCACGTCTTCTCCATTTATTACATACCAAAAACTTATCTTCTAGCAATAGTTTAAAAAAGGGTTGATACCATGAAGCTACAGAAGGAGGAGCAGCTCAGTGTTAAAAATGTGTCTCACATTTTGTCGCCGCCACTAGATGGCGCGCGCATGTAATAGCGGGCGGCTTAGACACGGACAACCATACGCTTTAATATGGATTTTTCCTAGCGAAAACAAGTTGTTTTTATTTTAGTGCGTATTTAATATGAATTTATTTATTCAATTTAACAATTGTTTATTTTCATTCAAAATCTTTATTTCAAGTGCTTTTCTTGCTACAATTCATTAAAATTCTTAAAGGAAATGAGTAAATAAACTTTTTCAAAATAATTGTGTATTGGTTTCAGAATAAATGAGTTCAGCATTTTGCAATAATTTAATAATTAAGGAAATGAAATTACAGAAAAGAATTGTGAAGAAATTTTTTTATCATTGTTCATAATCTCTTATGGAAAAAAATGTGAGAAATAATACTGATTAACCAAAACACACACACACACACATAGTAATATAAGAATATTTTTATTTGCAGATAAGTATGAATAATACATCATATATAACAGGCCTTTAAAAAGAAAAGCAACATTTTCCATCAATCACAAATAAATTCTTATCAGGACTAATAAAATAGGAAGTCAATTCAGTATTTAATCAGACAATACTTTAAAATATCTTCCTCTGGAAAAAAAAATCAGTCAAAGCATCTCAGATTACACTTTTTAAAACTGGAGGTATAATCGTCAAGTTCGTAAATTACTGAATACAAATTTTTTCAGCAAATTAAAATGAAAAAAAAAACAAATAACTTTGACAAGGACAAATCAGCTATATTTTTGAATTTTCACAACGTACACATTTTATTGCATAAGCAGATTTTGTACGCAGATTTTGCATAAGCATTTATAGTAACAACATTGTTTATCATACAATGAAAACTTATTTACTTATCAACTAACTTAATAGTGATAAAATTCAATATTAAGAAAAGTTAACTGGAAATATTTTAACTTTCTTGCACTTTCTTGCACGATTTCTGTGCACAATTTCTTTAATTTATTGTGCACAATATCATTTAATTTATTAAAATTTAGAGTTTTGATTATTGCCATTTCGAGAATATTAATGACTTTTAAAAACAAATCTGAAGGGTATATTAAGGAACCTTTACTTTTAAAAAAAATTAATTTATTTGGATCAGTATTATTGTTTGTAGTGATTAATTTTTGTATGTATTGGTCACATTTGGAAAATCTGCTTCATAGATAGACAGCACACACTACACAGTGTTTGCTTATTTTTCTTATCTCAAAATCTGATTCGTAGGGGGTGGTTAAGTAGCGCAAACGGAATTGTGTTCAGGAGTTGAAATTTGAAACTCCCTCCCTCCTGAACAGAGTTCAGTTATTCCCGATCCTGGTGTCGTAGGACTTTGTGTCGTAGACCAGGCAGCAACTACTACCTCCTAGACGTAAAATAAACTAGAGAGGGATGACAAAATTAAAAAATTTATTCATAATACTAGACATGAGCAATTTCTCCTCTCGAAATAAAAAAACAATTTGATGTACGCACGTCGTGCGCATGAATGAAGGTTGAATGAATGATGACGCGTAGAAAATGGTACACGCATGATTTTCTTGTGGAATCACAAAAACTGCTCGAAAGATCGCCCACCAGCAAGGATGCAGGCCTCACACCGCCGGCGGAGGGACTTTCGAACATTAGCAAATACCCCGCGCATCTCCCGGATATCGCCTGCTACGACGGCAATTATCGCAACCAGTTCCTCGTTGGAGTCGACAGGGCTTGCGTAAACAAGACTCTTCATATGGCCCCAGAGGAAGAAGTCTAGACAGAAGAGGTCAGGCGAGCGTGCCGGCCAATTTACCGGACCACCCCGTCCAATCCATCGCCCTGGATATGCTGTATCCAATGCACTTCTCACATTTGCGCTGAAGTGTGCAGGCGCTCCATCATGTTGGAACCACATACGAGCCTTTATGTTGGCTGGAACACTTTGCAGCAGAACTGGAAGCACCTCTTGTAGGAATACCAGATACGTTCCGCCGTCCAGAAGATATGGCCCGATCAAATGATCGTGGATAATTCCGGCCCACACATTGACGCTGAAACGGCGTTGATATGAATGAGGGCGGGTAGCGTGTGGGTTAGTGTACGCCCAGTTGTGTGCATTGTGCGAATTGAAAATGCCTTCCCGACTGAAACTGCATTCATCGGTGAACAGCAAGTGTGCGGCAAAGTCTGTTTGCACAGCCAATCGTTGGAGGAACCATCGTGAAAAATCGACACGTGGCTGATGGTCGGTTGCTTTCAAGGCGTGCACACGCTGCGCATGATAGGGTCGAAGGCATTCTGCACTCAATACTCGCCAAACCGCCACGTGGCTCACATTTGCGGCATTGGCTACAGTCCGCGTGCTCGTCTCCGATTGCTCCTCGAATTAACGCAACACATGCTCTTCAAGTTCCGGTGTCCTGGAACTCCTGGTAGGCCCAGTGTCGTGCATCCCACTGAAAAACGAGCCGGTTTCTCTGAGACGCCGATGCAAGCGTTCAAAAGTTTTTCGGTTTGGCAAGCGTCTTGAAGGGAATCGTTCCCCGTACAATCGCCGGGCCTCCAGGGCATTCCCATCTGCAACGCCATAAATGAAATGGATATCGGCCATTTCTTGACTAGTGTAGCTGGTCATCCTTACAGCCGTCAAACATGAAAACACGATGAATGCAGACAACCAAAGCTTTTACAGCACTTTACATCCTTACATACAGTTAGCACCATACAGTTAAATCCTTGTGTACTACATCTTGCATGCAAATCGTGTGATTTGCATAATCGGGTATTTTGCGAGGAGAAATTGCTCATGTCTGTTATGAATAACTTTTTTTTTATTTTTTGTCATCCCTCTCTCGTTAATTTTACGTTTAGTGGGTAATAGTTGCTGCCTGGTCTACGACCGAGCATCCAAAATCGTGAATAACTGAACTGCGTACAGGGGAGGAGGGGGGTTCAAATTTCACCTCCTGAACAATGTTGAGTTTTCCCGACATAACCACCCCCAACGATTCAGATTTTGAGCTCAAAATTTAAGTTTAAGTCTAAGCTTTTGAAAGCCTTTAATCTGATACAAAAAATAACAGTAAAAAATAGTTGTTTGTTACTCCAAAGTCCAAAGCGCCCTCTATCGGCATTTTTTAAACTTTATCTTTAAAATTTATTTTCCAGACATAAGAATAATTTAAGCGAAAACAGCAAACGAATCGACAAATTTTTCCGTTTTTTATGATCATTTGAAATTTCGGACCCTAAACTTTAATGGCGTCTATCTCCTTTGGAAGACGTTTGGGACCCTAAGATTCCTATATAATATTGTTTGTCTTGATGTGTACTATCACCCCTTAAAGTTTTCCCCAAGAGTTTCGTAACACCCTATATACATACATATATATATATATACATATATATATATGTATATATACATATATATATATATATATATGTATACATATATATATATACATATGTATATACATATATATACATATATATACATATATATATATATACATATATATATATTATAATTAATATATATATACTGCACTATTCCAGGAATGAGTGGGAATAGAAACGGCCAGTGGTTGTGCGGGGATTTGAACCAGGGACCTCTCGTTTCGATAGTCCGATACTCCGTATTCCGATGCGATAACCATTCAGCCACAGAGTCCTATGATGGGGGCATAACGTTTTTTCGTTACGTGACGATTCCTGTTTTCACTGTAAGCCGCGTAAAAGAACTTCGTTCCAAAAAGCTAAGAAGAATTTTTCAAAAATCTCTCTTAGTGCACCCCTACACCATAAGAAGAATCGCCATGCAAAATGTCAGTTCTTTAGGTCCAGCGGTTTGTTCTGTGCGTTGTATGTCAGTCAGTGAGTCAGTCAGTTACGGAACTGTTTTATATATATACTAGCTGAAAACCCGCGCTTCGCTACGGAGTATATTGAAATTAAATACAACGGTCAATGTATGCAATTAATGAAAAAAAAATATATATATATATTTATAATAAAGCGACGATCAATGTATACAATTGATGAAAAAAATATATATATATATATATATATATATATATATATATATATATATATATATATATATATTATATCTGCATATATGAAAGAGCTTGTCTGTTTGTTTGTCCGCTATAGAATCATAGACTGTTTCACCCATCGGGACCAAATTCGGCACAGTTAATGTTTTGGACCCGAGAAACTTAAATCAGGAAAAACGAAATTTGGGGCTCAATTAGTTTTTTTTAATTAATTTTTAAATTTTTTTTGTGCCCGATAGAGGTGCGTCTACCCCCTGTGGGTTCCCCTCGACCAGCTGCGATAAGAGGGGTGGTTTGAGGATGACGGAGGGGGGGGGTGTCAAATTACAATGCACAGGAGAAAGAGGGTCGGGAATGACCTTAAAATGAGACGAAGGTCCGCAGGCTCAAAGTTTCTTTCTTTCCTATTGTTTGTATATCATTTCAGTAGAAACGAGCTAAGCGCATTCTGTCTGGCCAGATGAACATGAAGAGCGGGAGTGCAGCCCAGTATTTTTTTGATGGAATGCATGAAATATTTTATATCTATATATCTACCCGGGCAACGCCGGGCAATAATGCTAGTATATATATATATACAGTGCAATCTCGATCTATCGTATTTCAAGGCAATAACAAAGCAATATGATCGTTGGGGCTGGATAAAATGAACGACACATACGGAAAAACGATGTATCCGAAAACGATCGATCGAGATTCCACTGTATATATATATATATATATATATATATATATATATATATATATATATATATATATATATATATATATATATATAATTAATGCCAATATATATAATAAATACGACGATTAATGTATATAATTGATGTAAAATATATATATATATATATATAAAAAAATCGTAAGAGATATTTTTATAGACAAAATAATGTAGAAGAAGATATTCAAATTAAATCTAATATAAAGAATACTAAAGAATATAGTACAGTTAATATAGTACAGTTTCTAGAACATTTCTTTTACTGTATTTTAATATTTTTTTGGATAATGTCCAATCGTCTGCCGCATTAGCAAGAAAAAAAATACATTTTTTTGTCTATTTAGTTGTTATGCACGTGACGATAAATTTATTTAAAGTACCAAAAAAAGAAGTCACGTGATCAGCATTTAATAAATTAAATTCTAAAAATGAATCTTTAAAAATTCCCCAAAAATCAGAAAATCGAGGTAAAGGTTCGAAAAAGATTTCATTTTAAAGGAATTTTTACGATCTTTCTCGAGATATAAATTTTATAACCCTCAAATTATTATTTTAAATGCAAACTTAAGAAAAGTTACAAAAATTTAATTAAAAAAAATCTAAGAAGAATTTTTCAAAAATCTTTCTGAGTGTACCCCTACACCATAAGAAGAATCGCCATGCAAAATTTCAGCACTTTAGGTCCAGCGGTTTGGTCTGTGCGTGGTATGTCAGTCAGTGAATGAGTCAGTTACGGAACTGTTTTACATATATACAGTAGCTGAAAACCCGCGCTTCGCTACGAAGTACATTGAAATTAAATACAACGGTCAATGTATGCAATTAATTCCAAAAAGAAAATAAATATATATATATATATTTATAATAAATACGATGATCAATGTATACAATTGATGTAAAAAAAACATATTTATAAAAAAATCGTAAGGGATATTTTTATAGACAAAATAAAGTCCAATCGTCTGCCGCATTAGCAAAGGAAAAAATATTTTTTTGTCTATTTTTTTTTTGCACGTGACGATAAATTTATTTAAAGTACCAGAAAATGAAATCACGTGATCGGCATTTAATAAATTAAATTCTAAAAATTAATCTTTTAAAAATTCACCAAAAATCAGAAAATCGAGGTAAAGGTTCGAAAAAGATTTCATTTTGAAGGAATTTTTAGGATCTTTCTCGTAATATAAATTTTATAACCCTCAATGTATTATTTTAAATGCAAACGTAAAAAAAGTTTAAAAAACAGCTTAAAAATTTAATTTAAAAATATCTAAGAAGAATTTTTGAAAAATCTTTCTTAGTGCACCCCTACACTATTAGAAGAATCGCCATGCAAAATGTCAGCCCTTTAGGTCCAGCGGTTTGGTCTGTGCGTTGTATGTCAGTCAGTCAGTCAGTCAGTGAATGAATGAGTCAGTTACGGAACTGTTTTTATATATATATAGATAGGTTATGCTGGATTTACTCGAGACCGGTTCGTGGAAGGCAGCGGTTTACAAAGGCACCTCACAAGGGTCGACTTGTCCTGTTGACACCACCATTATGGCTGGACGCGTAACTTCTTCCAAGCTCTCTGACTTCGGTGAGAAGATCTACATATTTAAGGTATGGAAGGCCGATTCAAACTGAGAACACCCAGTTCCAAAACCGACGCACTAAATTAATTTTAGAGTTCTCAAACAAACAAGCAAACACACACACATACATATATACAGTAAAAATTGCTTATAAGAACACCGTTTATAGAAACATATCGCTTAAAAGAACGGAATTATTAGTTCCCGGCCAATTCTCATGTGTGACGATGGATACAAAATCCGGCTATAACAACATCGTTAATAAGAACATATCGCTCTTAGTGACTTAAAATTAATTGGTTTCTGGGAAAATATATCGCTTATAAGAACGTGTTAATCGTGAACGGAATTTCCAGTTCAGAAAACGGTGAAAAAAATGGAGCATTTGCCGACGAATTAATGGTCAGTCATGCCACGATTTCAAATATATTTAAGAATAGAGAAAAATTAAGAGAAGAATTTGAAAAAGATCCGACTCATATTAAGGAACTTCGAAAAGGTCCACATGAGGCTGACATCGAAGAAGCCCTTTTGCGATGGATTAAGATTGAAAGGAGTGCCAACATTCCCCTAAGCGAACCGATTTTGCAAGCGAAAGCAAGTGAATTTGCGAAGCTCTTTAAAAAATATCATTCCGTTTGTTCAACTTCGTGGATCCAGAGATTTCTTGAGAGGCATTCCATGGTGTTCGGGAGAATCGAAGGCGGTGACACCAGGAGTTTCTGATAACTGGCTTAAAACCGTTTGGACCACGTTAAGAAGAACATGAAATCTTCCAACGCTGATGAATCTGGCCTGTTTTATAGGATGACCCCGAACAGGACGTTGCGTTTCAAACACGAACCTTTGATTGAACATGAACCTTTCAACCATTTTTCGAACGTCATGTTTCAGGTGTAAATAGAAATTACGTGACATTGAATTTGGTACTTTTAAGTTATCTATCGGATATAAAAACTATCGATTATAAGAACCAGTTTTTAAAGTCCCCTGGATGTTCTTATGTACTGTATATATATATATAGATCCCTATTCTCCCGCAACACCTTTTCCTCGAAGAATATTGTCGATTTCGAAAGGAAGTAGACCATAATTATTGAGAAACAAGAAAAGCAGGGCGGCACTTTGCGTTTATTCTGGTCCAGAGCGGCTCTTGACGTCATCATGCTCAGCGGGGCACATTCGATGCCCCTCTATTTATAAAAGATAAAGGAAGAGGAGGGGTGCTCCGCGGTCACGTTACATGTGCCGGAGGAAAGAACAAAAGTTTTCCCTCATGCCGGGAGCAATGCGCGTCCATCAGAACCTGATAAATATATATTATATCACACACACATATATATATATATACAGTCGAACCTCCATATATCGAAGTAGCAAATTGCGCGAAAAAGATTCGATATATAGAAATTTCGATTTATAGAATTGAGCTTAGTCTTATCATAATTCTCCTAAAAAAATAAATTAAAGCTAATTTTTGTATACGAAACTCCATTTCTAATTTATATGCGAATTCTATTAAATGAAAGTTAATAACTAAAAATTGAATTAATATAAAAGATTTATTGATTACTACATATCTTTAAAAAAAAACAATAATGCAGACAGTGGTTACAATGATCACAGTTACATTCTTAAAAAAAAAAACTACAAATATCTTGCTGAACAGTTAGTTTTGCGGAAAGTTCAAAGAAATGTTCGTATTTATTCAGTCCACTAAAAACTTTATCGGGGACATTTTCCGCGAATTGAAGTCCCCGACGTATTGTATCAAATGCCAAAAATTGGGAGATTTTATTCTAAAGTGGAAAACAATCTCCCAATATGTCGAAAAAAAATTCGATATATAGAGATTTTTTCGATATATAGAAACAGTTTTTCTATGTAATGAACATGGAGATTCGCTAAGAGTTCGATATATAGAAAATTTCGATATAGGGAAGTTCGATATATGGAGGTTCGACTGTATATATATATATTTGTCTTTTTAATAATTTGTTTATTACAATTATTTAATAATAATAATAACAATACTATTGTTTAATAATAATAATTACAAATTTTTCAACAAGGATGATTGTTGTCCAGCTTGAAAGTGACCTCTTTTAACCTAAATAACTCTCAACTTATTCATATTTTCACTAAAGGAAGTAACAATCCCTCTATATGCCATAATAAGCTTTTACTACTTTGGTCTCATTGCAATTAGAAACCAGGCTGTTTGAGCAAAGTATTGCGGATTTTCTAACTAGCCTAAAGGTGTAGGGGCTCATTACAATGAGCCTAATCTATATATATAAAACAGTTCCGTTACTGACTCACTGACTGACATACAACGCACAGACCAAACCGCTGGACCTAAAGGGCTGGCATTTGGCATGGCGATTCTTCTTAGGGTGTAGGGGTGCACTGAGAAAGATTTTTGAAAAATTCTTTTGAGATTTTTTTAAATTAAGTTTTTAAGCTGTTTATGTGACTTTTTTTAAGTTTGCATTTAAAATAATAATTGGAGGATTATCAAATTTATATCACGAGAACGATCCTAAAAATTCCTTTGAAATGAAATCTTTTTCGAATCTTTACCTCCATTGTCTGACTTTTGGTGAATTTTTAAAGAATCATTTTTAGAATTTAATTTATTAAATGCCGCTCACGTGATTTCTTTTTTTGGCACTTTAAATAAATTTATCGTCACGTTCGTAGCAACGAAATAGACGAAAAAAATTTTTTTTTTCTTGCTAATGCGGCAGACGATTGGACATTATCCAAAAAATATTAAAATACAGTAAAAGATATGTTCCTCAAACTATACTATATTCTTTAGTATGTCCTAATAGATTCAATTTGAATATTTTCATCTACATTATTTTGTCTATAAAAATATCCCTTACGATTTTTTTATAAATATATACAGAGGCTGTTCGCACATTTTTTAGACGATTTTGGTAAGCGGTATCAAAAAATCGTTTGTTGCATAAGAAATAATTGCAATTGTACTATGTTTTTAAAAGTCAAAATTATCGTCTGCGGCTTGAAAGTTTTTTTTAAAATTCAAAATGGCGTTTTTGACAAAGCAGTGGTTCGAAAGCTACATATATGCTCTTTCCGAAGAGAAATATGCATACTCCGTTATCCAAAAACGATGTGAGAGTCATGGTTTTGTGATATCTAAAGCGTAGATAGGTAATATCGTCAACAAGAAAGGAAAAAAAACGTCAAATTGGAGCCTCAAGTGGGACAAAAATTCCAAACGAGTATCCAAGGAAAAAACGGACATCTTCGACTATTGCAAAGGTACGTTGTTTAATGTTAAAAGAAAATACCCCTAGTCAAAGGACAGTTGCAAAATCATTAAAATGCTCGGTGTCCACTGTAAACAAAATGATAAACGTTTATTTAACTCTTAAGAAAGCGAAAAAACGCAATGTGCATCGTCTTCTTCCAAATCATATCGCTGGACGCAGGACACGGTGCAGAATTCTATATGAGAAACACTTATCTAAAGAAAAATGGAAAACAATTGTCACAATAGATGAATCATGGGTGTATTTAAATGATTGCAACAAAAATAAAGAGCCATTTATTATCATAAA
>CAJRAI020000313.1:219777-260698 GCA_907164885.2 Dolomedes plantarius
AGGCTTCATGTGGAATCCCGCCTTACTTTGGTTAAATAAAGGGGATAACGCATCTTGCACTTTACCTCTTTGGTGATGTGGAAAAAAAAGTGCATTTTTAAGGGAAAAATAAATAATAAAGGCAAATGTAAATTATGAAACTTATTTCTAATTGAACAGTGGATCAAACAAATCTAATTGAACGGTATCTAACAAATATAATGAAATAGCAAACTTATTCAATCCAAACGTGTGAATCCAGGAAACACGGTGTTATTAATTCTCAATAAAATCAGAGGAAGGTCCGCAGGCTCAAAGTTTCTTTCTTTCTTATTGTTTGTATATCATTTCAGTAGAAACGGACTAAGCGCATTCTGTCTGGGCAGATGAACATGAAGAGTGGGGGGTGCACCCCAGTATTTTTTTCATGGAATGCAGGAAAAATTTTATATCTATATATCTACCCGGGCAATAATGTTAGTATATATATATATATATATATATATATATATATATATATATATATATATATATATATATATATATATATATATATATATTTGTATATATATATTGGTTTTTAGACAGTATTGACACCGCTGATGAAGAAATGCTGTCAAAAACCGTATTCATACTTATCTTTACATGTTGGATGTTCCTGGCTTCATGTAGCTTTAGAGCTATTACTGGTTTTCTCTTTCATCTTATTCTTATTTATATATATATATATATATATATATATATATATATATATATATATATATATATTTGTATATATATATATATATATATATATATATATATATATATATATATATATTTGTATATATATATATATATTTATATATATATATATATATATATATATATATATATATATATATATATATATATATATATATATATATATATTTATTTATTTGTATATATATATATATATATATCACTATTTTTGTCTATTAATTAAACTGCCCAGTACCTATATATTTAAGGCGCCCACCCCAATAAGGGTGGGCGGGATTGGGGCCTCAGACTTCGTCAAGAAAAGTCATATGAAATGAGCTCCTGATGTACGGACATTTCTAATAGAATTTGCCGGGAAATTGTTACTCTTTTACGGCATTGGTTATTCGACTTTTACGGCAAGAGTTTCTATACATATTTATGCATGTTTCTCTCTCTCTCTCTCTCTCTCTCTCTCTCTCTCTCTCTCTCTCTCTCTCTCTCTCTCTCTCTATCTATCTATCTATCCATATATATGTATGTGTATATGTATATATGTATATATATATACATATCTATTTGTATATAGACTATTTGTAACGTTCGTCCAAAAATTGGAAAAGTCGCCGTCTTTCAACCTTTCCTCGGCCCCCGGGTGTAGTAGTATATTAAAATAAACATTTGCCGAACGACTGATGCCCCATCCGATAGGAGTGTGTGAGGGGGGGGGGGGCCCTAGGGATGAGTTCCTTAAAACTGCGTGTGTGACTGAATGCAAAAATTATGGGCATAATAGAATTGGCGGATTTGTGTACATACAGAGTGGCTCGGTTGTTCTTGTTGTATAGTTAAGTGGTATTGTATTTTTAAATATTTTATAGTTTTAATTAGGCATATTAGTTTTAATTAGGCATTTTAGGTAATAAAATTTGTTCTTATATTTGTTCGAGTCTTCGGTCTCGCGATGCCCTGGTCCACTGGGAGTGTTCGCCTTGGCAAGAAAACATGTTCAACCAGGGAAGAGGGGTCACAAAACCCCCCCTTCTGGCCATTTGTGTGCATCGCTCCATTAGTCCGATTCTTATTTATTTCATCTAAATGTTTCCTTATCTATATACATAAAACAGTTCCATAACTGACTCACTGACTGACATACAATGCACAGACCAAACCGCTGAAATCTTGCTTAGTGATTCTTCTTATAGTGTAGAGGTGCACTAAGAGAGATTTTTGAAAAATTTTTAGATTTTTTAAAATTAAATTTTTAAGCCGTTTCAGTAACTTTTAAGTTTGCATTTAAAATAATAATTTGAGGGTTATAAAATTTATATCGCGAGAAAGATCATAAAAATTCCTTTAAAATGAAATCTTTTTCGAACCTTTACCTCTATTTTCTGATGTTTGGTGAATGTTTAAAGATTAATTTTTAGAATTTAATTTATTAAATGCCGATCGCGTGATTTCTTTTTCTGGTACTTTAAATAAATTTATCGTCCCGTGCATAACAACTAAATAGAAAAAAAAACTATTTTTTTTTCTTGCTAATGCGGCAGACGATTGGACATTATTTTGTCTATAAAAATATATTTATAAAAAATCGTAAGGGATATTTTTTTCTACATCAATTGTATATATTGATCGTCGTATTTATTATAAATATATATATATATATATTTTTTTGGCATTAATTTCATACATTGACCGTTGTATTTATTTTGAATGTACTCTGTAGCAAAGTGCGGGTTTTCAGCTAGTATATATATATTTATTTAAGGGTACAAAAGATATTTTTTGATTAAAATTACTTCTGATAAACAAAATCAAAATCCGATAATTAATTTAGAAACAACTGAATTCAATAAAACAAAAGCTTTGTACACTTCTTTTAATAAAATCTATGATTTCTACATGTTTTCTGATTCCTCCGATTCTTATCTTCCGATTAATTTTCTGTTCCCCCTCTGGAATAACAACCCACATTTCAAAAAAAAAAAACAACTACAATTTTACCTAGAGCTAAACAGGTGGTGATGACAGCAGGCAAACCTTCTGGAATAGCTGCAACAGCTAAAGCAACAGCTATCTTGAAATAATACACAGCACCCTACAAGAACATAAACAAAATCTTCATTTCTTTCATTTATACAAACAATAGGTACATTAATTTATACAAAAAATAACGTAGCAAACCCCCTTCATACATAGTTTCATTCAGACCAGCGTTTCCCAACATTTTTCAAGCTGCAACCCCCTTTAATAAACACATCATTCTCTATCTAGTGTTCTCGCACTTAAAATAATATGGTAAAAGGTCAGTATCTCTCTATTCTAAAAAAAAAAAGTAACTTCCGCTGACAAAAGCTTGTCACGCTATCTCCTCCGAAACCGCTGGGGGTATGGGGTCGAGAGCGATACCGATGGATGCAGAAAAATGGGGGGACCAAAGTAAGACATGTCTCATCTTCGGACTTTAAGTTATTTTTATTTTTATTTTATGTTTTGTGGCAAAATATTGACCTTTTCATCTTCAGATGGCGATAACTCGCCAAAAAATGATCGTAGAATTTTGATATTTTTACAATCCGAGACTACAGACATTTCTCTTTCAAACTAGACCTCGTTTGTTTAAAAATATTTTAAAACAGACAAATATTTTTATCTAAACATGAAACGCAGTTTTTCAAGAAATATCGTCCCCTGTGTGGATGTCAAATAGATGCTCCTCGAGTTTTTATCGTACGAAGAAAATATTGGCATCATCTGGAAGCTTTCTCATTCATATAAACCTCATTTCGAGTCTATCTTAAATTTTCGATTTTTAACTGAATTTTCAAGCTGATAATTCAACAGTGATGAAACTGTCCTTCGCATTAAGGGTGACAACAGTCAATGGATGGAAGCTGTTACATTGCCCGAGAATCACCCCCATGTATCTCGCTATTAGCCATAACAGAGGAGCGAAGCCCCTAGTAGAGAAAACAAATTGATTTCGAATATAATAAAAATGCTATGACATAAATCCATCACAGGATTTCAAATTCCCAATGAATTATATGATTCAGATATTTTCATACATCAAATGTTTTTAAACATAACAAATGACTTTCAGTTTGTGCTGTTAAGTAAAAGATTAAAACAATTTTATCTTTCTTAAAAAATTAAAGAACTTGGGTAACTGAAGAAAAAGTCAATCAAGATTTTACGGTACTCTTGTTTTGTAACCTAAAAAATTTTAAACCTCCAATAATTATAATATTTAAGTCATAGTAGCTAACAGCTTTCTAACTACCTGCTTCAGATAATAAGGTTAACCTCGTGAACAGTTCTAAAATATACCTCTCTACTCTATATACCTCTCTCTACCTCTAAGTTTTAAAATACCTTGATCCATGAACCGCCATGGGCAGGGTCATTGAAATGTCCAATATTAATGGCCCAGACTGCTACACATATGACCGAGATGACCTTCGATAGCTGCTCCCCAAATTCATCCAGTTTCTGCTGCAAAGGAGTACGTACTTCTTCTGTTTCAGACATTTCAGTTCGGATTTTACCTGAAATAAAAACTTTTAGCTCAGCCACCAATGCAAAATAAAATTCTGCACAAAACACTATCATTGTGTAGATAAAGTGGAGCAACGCTTATAGTACAACATTTCTTATTTGCAGTCAACGTTAGATAGGATAACTTAAAAGATAAAAAAAAAAAAAATTACTGTCTTATAAACTACAACTGTACTATGGCACAGAATTGTTAAGTTTAGTCTTTTCATACAATGTTTTAAATATAGTAGAGGTATGATTTTTCAACACTTTTAAATGTGTCAGTAGATCACAATACATTAAGGATGCAATTTTACAGTTGTGTTCTCATAACGTACATCTTAAATAAATAGACCATTGTCCACGCATCATGCATCTTAATAAAACAATTTTTACCATGTTTTTATTGACTTGCTTTCTTGTTTGTGTTTGTGTGTTTGTCAAGTACAAATCTTGCAATCGATTTTCAACTCACTTCCCGACTAGATAGACATTTGAAACTTTTAGAATAGCTCGGAACACGATGACGATGCATTTTTTTAAATACTTTTAGCCATATTTAAGCAGAATTAAATTCATTTTCAGTTAATTTTGTTCTGTAGACTGGTGCAGCCATCTATTGGCCGGAATGGGAACGAAAAGTTATATGCGAGTTAACTTCCAATTACCTTCATTTTCTTTCAAGTTGATGGAATAATTCATCAAAAATTTTTTTTTAAAGTATTTATTAATACACAGAATTGTCAAATTTATATGATTCAACAGAAAATCTAAAAACGTGGTATATAAAAAGTTCTTTTCATCTTGTAATTATTACTACTGAGAATTTAATATAAAATACAATATCATTTTTTCCAGGCTCATATTTATAACAATGTTAAAAATAATTATTTTTTTATAGAAGGGAGATTTAAAATAACAATCAGCTACAAAGTTTATCTAAATGGAACTTTTACTTCAATGAGAATTGCTTAATTATATGTTTTAAAATATTTTTTTCTCAACAATTTGTAATAGTAGCCGAGGCAAGTGAACCAAACTTATTAAGTTTGTAAGCCTTCAAAAACACAAACTTCTACAAGTGTAAAAACAATATTTCCTATTAACTCAATCGGACAACAGACAAAAATTGCTTATAGCCACAAAATCAGCTGAATATTATAGTACAACAAAAGAGTTAAGGCCCCCGAATGAGGCAATTTCTAAAATTTGTGCCCCAATTTTAACTGATACTAAATCATGAACTATGGTAATTTTACTTTTGAAGTCAGGATCCCCACCAAGTAACAGCTTGTTGGGATACTCCCCACTCTCTGTCTGGAAGTTAAACGTTATGTTGTTTATCCCGTACAGCGAGTGGCGTGCATGCTTCGGGAATGACGTGATGTAACTGTTTCTTTGCAATCGCAAGTTGCGATGTTCGGACGTCATTCCCGAACGCTGGTTGCGATGTTTGAATTTAACATTTCTTTTTTTCGGTGCTTAAAATGTTTTTGTAATGTTTGTTATTGTATGTGTAGTAATTTTTGTTATTTATTGTAAGTGAAGTATTACATTTTTGTAACAGTTACATTGATGCTTATTTGGCGCAAATTTTTCTGCATATGCAAATCAGCCAGATGCACACGTGGTTTGAATGTATATAACGTGCTGGCTTTACTTAGCTCTTGCGGGGGTCAGTCGGAGCATTGTGTCAGACCGAAAGTTATCGTCGACGCTAAATGTTAGCTCGAGTTCACTTTGTGGTGAAAATAAACCTACGTTTCCTGTTTTTAAATGACTGCCGCTTTTTACTTGTTCCTGCTTCAGACCACTGCTACATTCTGCTATATATATATATATATATATATATATATATATATTTACCATATCTTTTTTTTTATTGCTTTTAATCAAGTTCAACACAGCTGATAAAATAAAAGTCAAGTATTCATCTACATACCAATAGCAGTTTCTAATCCAGTGCCGATAACAATGCCTCGAGCTCGACCAGCAGCAATGTTTGTACCCTACAATGAGAATTCTCACGTTCAAAAAGGAGTTCATTCATGACACTTTATCAAAGAACGATTCAATACTCCCAAGTACAACAGGAGGCAAAAAACACTTACCGAAAAAAGAAGGTTCTTTTTATCTTGATTGACAGCTTTAAAATCTCGGATGGGTTCGGTATGCTTTATGACAGACAAGGACTCTCCTATAATAAACATCATGCTTTTATCACAAGATACTTTTTACAATATTTGGCCAAAAGGAGTTATTTGGGGAAATTAATCTAGTACAGTGGTTTCCAACCTTTTTCAGCTGGCAACCCACTTTTCCTTATTGGAATACCTCCACGGTCCATGGTGGAGTAAATAACCTTATTTGTATTGTATCCCCTTCCTTATGTATATATAATTTACCATCAAATATTGCAAACATATATATATATATATATATATATATATATATATATATATATATATATATATATATATATATATATATATATATATGGGGAGCGGTGTTGCCAGAGTGTGCACCACCTGTGTGACTATGTGAGTCATCTGGGAGGGATGTAGTGGTTCTGTTTTCTGCCCCAGATGTCAAAAATCAAGAACCAAGAAAACAATCAAAACACGATTCGATTTGTTTACATTTTTCTTATCTTTTCTGATGGTTTATTCGATGGTTTCTGATAGTTTTAGGATCGAGTCGCGACCCACCAGTTGGGAACAGCTGATCAAGTATAAGGGATTCCCACATTAAATGAAAAAGAAAAAATATCTGGAATCAAAGAATATGGAATAATATAAAATTCACCCTCAAAATTCTCTCTCTCTCTCTTTTTTTTTTTTTTTTTAATCCCAAATGCAATGACTTTTTTGGATCACAAAAGCTCTAGTTCAGGTATATCAGATATTTCCAAATTTTTATTACTTTACTGATCAGAAACACAAGAAACTAGTTATCCAGACGATTTTTAGTTTGACTACAAAAATAATTTAAAAAACAAACTAATACATCTACCATGGAAATTTTGTATTGCATATAGTCATTAAACTAGACAAAGACAATCCTTAACGGACAAATTTTCCATGGCAATAAGGAGGGAAATTAATAACATTACATTCAGAGTAAAAAAAAATACCACGAGGAAAATAAGAAAATTTTCGAAATAGGGGGAAAAGTAACTTTGTGCCCAACATATGACATAACGTTTAGTAGGAATCACGGAGGTTGTCAGCTCAGCAGATAAAGCAGTCTTAAGGCTCACAAGGTACACACTTAAAATTCCCTATAAAGAACTGTGAACACTGTCAGTATTTGCAACAGAACATGTAGCACCAGGGGTTTTCAATTTTTGCTTTTCATATTCCTGTCAAATTAAGTAATAAAATTAACTAATGCCTGTTAAAATTATAAATTTTGTCAACAGCATAGACATTTTGAACCTGAAGGCATTAGTTAGTATGAGCTACATGAGGAATGTTCGAGTGTTAATTGAAAAGAAAAATAAAGTAGTAAAATCCAAAGCATGCAAAACATAGCTGCAATAGAAATGGTCCGATGTCTGAATGCAGATCACAAATAACCAGATTTTTGTTTTCAAGGTACTTGTAGGTTAACCCTGTCATAGCATCAGGGTATAATAGATATACAGTGATTTCCGCTTATAAGAATCACGTTTGGTATTACTGTTTTTGGAACACTTACATAATTGTGGCACTTACATAATGTTTATAAAATAAGTTTGTACAGTATATTAAATTTAACACAGATTTTAAAAGAATATACTGACTTTTAACTTAGAGTGAATATTAAAATTAACCCAGTAAAGAAGAGCAGAATCCAGTTTAGGTAAATCAATGAAAAGTGGCATAAAGAGAAAAAATAACATCCCTATACTCAGAAAAAAATCACCTCTCATAATCTTGTGAATTTTTTACCATGTTTTTATCAACTTGCTTTCGTGTTTGTGTTTGTTTGTGTGTGTATTTGTCAAGTACAAATCTTGCAATCGATTTTTAACTAACTTCCCAACTAGCTAGACATTTCAAACTTTTAGAATAGCTCAGAACACTATGACAATGCATTTTTTAATACTTTTAGCCATCTTTAAGCAGAATTAAATTAATTTTCAGTTAATTTTGTTTTGTAGACGGGTGCAGCAATCTATTGGCCAGAACGGGAACGAAAAGTTAAATGCAAGTTAACTTCCAATTAACTTCCATTTTCTTTCAATTGGATGGGATAATTCATCAAAATTTTTTTTAAAAAGTATTAATACATAGAATTGTCAAGTTTATAGGATTCAACAGAAAATTAAAAAACCATGGTATATAAAAAGTTCTTTTTATCTTGTAATTATTTTATCTTTGGGTGACTGCAATGTGTGAAAAAAAATCTGTTCAAGGTCTGCAACCGAAGGTCTATTCATGCAAATGCCTACATTCAATTTTGGTTTTCTTCACAGAAGTCCATTAATAGAAGCTGGGAACACTTTAGAATAAAGAAAGTGAGGATGGAGGATTACATACCTGTAAGTATAGATTGATCCACCCTCAGTGTAGTAGAAAAGATCTTTAACAATCGAATATCTGCAGGCACTTTATCTCCAACTATATGGAATCAGATTTACAAGATTATTTACAAGAGGTTTTTTTAAAAAAAATACCTCTTAAAAGAAGGAAATTAATCAAACCAAATGTGCATTTGGTTTGATTTAAAAATTAATTTAAAAATTTTAATTAATTATTTTAAAAATTAATTTTTCATTAGAAAAAGGATTTTAAATCACTCATAAGTCTCACTCATATACAGTGGAATCTCGATCTATCGTTTTTCAAGGGACCGATTGAAATGAACGATAAATACGGAAACATAACAAAGCAATATGATCGTTGGGACTGGATAAAATGAACGACACATACGGAAAAACGATGGATCCGAAAGCGATCGATCGAGATTCTACTGTATATATAGAGTTAAAATAACAAATGAAATAGCAGTTAAAATGACAACTCATAAATACTCAAAATGAGCAGGAAAGTGTTATTGACATTTCCACTCTCTAACAATTTCAATTATGTTTTGCAATATGATGCATTTAAAAAAAATATTCATACCAGTGCACACCTTAAAATACCTCTAAAAGAATAATTTTGGTCATTGGAGACTTTCCTTAACTAGTGTTTAGCCCGTCAAAAATGACGTGTTAATTTTAATTTTTATCAATTTACATCTGCAAAGTCAAATATTATTTGTATGCTTAATAGCTTCTCTACTTTCTTTTATTTAAATTATACACATTTTTAATTATTTAAAATTATGCAATATCAGCACTATTATGATCCATTTAAGATGCAATTTTTTAAAATTGAAATAAAATCTGAACTCCACATAATAGAATCACTTTACTTAATTCTATTACATGTGTTAATTATGAAATATTAAATTCTGTCTGTTAACAGTCTGAAGCACGTATTCAGTTTAGCGATTCCTGACTTTGTCTTGAAAGCCATCTACACTTCCATTCATTGGCCTTACGACACTTTTTAGCAATGGGACTTCCGTCAACATTCATTTTAAATGTATTACATTGCGCTCTAAGTAAATGAAAGTACGCTTTGAAAGCAGACGGTTTTGAAAATATCACTAGGCATGCGTCGAGTTTGCAACTTTCCGAAAATACTAAACTTGACATTATTGTAATATCTGGTTAAAATATATATTATATGGTCAAAAATATAAATATACATATTTAAAATATAATGAAAAACTGTTTTACTGTGAAAAAGATTCTCCGACTCAATTTTTCTTAAATTAACGATGATGAATGAATCACGGTGAATGAATGACTCACTTGTGTTTACATTTTCAAGTTCTGAGTATATAAAATGAATACTTCTTATTAATTTAAATGAAACACCATGATAACTCGAAAGGTGGCAGAAAAGAGATAATTTTCTAATGAATATGAATATCACATCGAAAATGCGTTACAATGAAAGGATAATTTACGCTGAGAACAGTTTTATACGTTGGCGAGCTTCTTTGAAATTGTCATAACCGATTATTACAGCCGTCTAAAAATCGAAGTAAAGTTGCTTTGTGTCTATATTACGTTGATTCTAATAAATTATTTGGGTTTAGATAGCAAATCTTCTTTAACTTTACATTTAACTTGTTAAGCCTAACTCATAAAACAAAATGGATGCCATAGGCTGATATATTTATGATGAAGCGGTCGCTCTGGAAGTGTTCAAGAGGTACAGAACTAGGCTATTATTAGGATAGATTTTAACTCAGAAATCTCTTATTTTTATTGCAACATACAGATATAAAATGGTACAAATTTAATATAAAAAGCATAGACTAAAAATATTTACCTGACACTTCCACCAAGTCCCCTGGTACAATGTCTCTTGCACGAATACGCTGGACACCTTGTTTATTTTGACGGATCACTTTACCCATCTCCGGCTCATACTCTTTCAATGCTTCAATCGCACTCTCTGCATTTCGCTCCTAACACAAAGAGATTTTCTATACACTTAACATCTATTTTTGTAAAGCATAATAATAATAATATAATAGCATATAAGCATAATATGATAGCACTAATTAAGAACACAGACCTGCCAACCTCAGTAAGAGCAAAATCCTGCAATATTCTACCGTGTATAAAATAATCGACATAACACAAAACAGTATAGTAAAAAATTATAATAAACGAATTATAATGTATTCTTACTTATAGTTTATAGGATCTCTTTAATAATATTACATAGTTCAAAATATTTCCTTACTGATCGGCACATCTTGAAATTATAATATTAAACAAAAGTTATATATTTGAAATTTGTCAGACATTTTAATGTACAACATATTTACACTAGCAGGGACCCCAGCAGTCTATATTTTGAGTACCTCTATTTCTTTACAGTATTTGTTTTCATAAATTGCAGAAAATCTTGGAACTTTTGTAGCATTTACTGTGGCTGATTTTGCTCTTTTTAAAAATTCATTGTCGAATTGTTTTTCATAACAGTGTCCTTGTGGGTTCGATTTGCATATTAGCAAATTTCCTAAGGTTTCTCTTGACATAGATGACCTGAACTGAGTAAATATTTTTGTTATGTAACTAAAAATCCTCTCACACTCTGCATTACTGTGAGGCATTCTGAAAACCAGCGTTATTTTTTTATTTTTCGGAATCCGGTAATAATAGCATCCATTCCGGAAACCCGGAAGATGCATTAAAAATCCGGAATTGCCGGGGTAAATTCGGAAAGTTGGCAGGTCTGAGAACACCATATAGATTGATTTTTTATTCTTATGTCTTTGTTCTTGCATTAATCTCCCCATTAAACCTGTACAGCATCTACAACATAGTTTCAGGGGGGGGGGGGGAATAGATACATCATTAAACAAGTGCTTAGACAAAAAATTATTGAAACTTTCAGCCCACTGCTCTATTTTATATCATAGCATGATGATCCATTTAGATGCCAAATCGGTCAATCAAAGGCTTCACTGAAGAAGAAGTGTGCTTGAATGTGAAACACTGATATGTACAAAAACTATACAAATAAGCCGACAAGTTTTAAAAAATTAATTGCATGAAAGCATTAAGTTAACTGTCATTTTAAAATAAATTAAAAGTTTATTCCATCTCATAATTTAAAACTGAGAAATGATAACTTTAACTAAACCTTCAGTGTGGAAGTCATCCATTTCTGCTGCAGACACAAAGGACAATTACATATATATATATATATATATATATATATATATATATATATATATATATATATATATATATATATATATATATATATATATATATATATAAATAATCGCCGTTGTCTCTGTATAACACTTCCGGGCTGTACTCATCTTTCAATTGAAGCCCTTAGTAAACAAACAGCCGGTTAGGCTTAATTTCAATTTCAGATGTGGATCAGAATTTTTTCTTACCTAAAAACTAATATCTCCTCCATCAAATCACGTTTGTTCAGCCTATTTTTCTATAAATCATTCAGAACAAAAAAAATTGCATGTTTTTAGCTGTATATTTAACAGTTTTTAAAAATCTGTTTACTTTTGCGATGAATTCTGAAAGTAAACAAACTTGAATGTGAATGAATCAAGTAGCTCAAGTATTCATATCGCGTAGTGAGCTGTAAAAAAACTGGATGGCAGTCTACTACTCCAATCGCATGAAAAACTAAACAAATAAAAAATAATGAAAGGGTTTGCTTTTACAAGGTGTGGATTAAATGTAATATTGTTAGATAATCCGGGATACTTTTTAACTTTCATATACTTTTCCCATTATGACGTCATTATTAGTATTATGACGTCAAAATGACGGGTTACCATTTAGTTTCTACAGATTTCTTCATTGAACTGATACAGAACAAAACATTGAAATAAAGGCAGTCAATAAAAGCATTACTCATCAAAATGCCACTTACCTGCCACACCCCAACAACAGCATTTGCAATAAGAATCAAAAGTATAACAAAAGGTTCGACAAAAGCTGTCATCTGTCCTTCATGTTCTTCAAATAAGGCTAACACCTTCAAATAAAGTTAACAATAAAAATACCATGAAATATTTTAATGACATGTTCACAATATACATAATCCTAAATTTTCTTTCAGATATAAAATGGATATAAAAAGATATACTGCCAGTAGGCAAAAGGAAATCTTATTTTATATAAAATAAAATAAACATAGAAATTTTACAATTCTTTCCCCAGTAGAATTTTACTATAGCATCCAGAATTTTCTTAGTTATATTAAATATTAAAATAAGAATAAAAGTCAAATAAATGAAATACTGCCACCAGAAGTAAAATTTTAATCAGATATAGATATTAAAATAAGAACCAAAATTTGGATTTTTAATAAAATATGCTTACAAATGATATAATTGCAGCAAGAAGTAGGATTTTAACCAAGAGGTCGTCAAACTGTTCAAGAATGAGCTGCCATAATGGCTTTCCTGCAAAGAAAGTTTTTAATTAAATCTAGGTCAAATGGTATAATGCAAAAAACATTCAATGGAAATTTAGGAGAGCACATTTTTCTACTGCAAAGCATTATTTTGCATAGGGCATACAATTTCCCTTTATTTGAACCAAAGATTCTTGAAGAATTGATCTAGGCATGCAGAGTTTAACCTTAAAATGTATCAAACATTTAAGTTTTTAAAAATCCTGCAGGGTATTTTGTTCCAAGTAGTTCGTAGCTTTGCGTAAGGTATCTTTTGGAATTTTTTTATCCTTGTATAAGACATGTGATTTTTGTTTACCAATTAAAGTAACTTTCCATGTTTTAACATATCTACACATCTATATATTTAAGTTGCTAAGCCGACTTTTTGGGCAGTCAGTGAGAGAAAACTACTGCATCAATTTACTTCATTTTGGTCTTAAACGAAAGATTGTAATCTGTAGATTTGTCAAATTTGGTTATTGTAACCACAATTTCTATTAATTAGCGATAATTTACAGTTAAAAATTGTTTCCTGCGCATGCTCAGCGACATGTTTTAATGATAAACACGTTTATTCCAAGGAGTCTGTCTAGATCTCTCTCTAGCATTTTTATTTTTATGATAATTATGTTTGTGAAATATAAGATTAAACCAGATAGAAATTGTTTATTTCGTGCTGTTTAGTTAGTGATAATTTACAATTTTTAAAAAAAATTGCCTTCTGCGTATGTTCAGTGTCATTTTTAAATGTGGTTTTAGATACTCACTAAGCACGAGGCCTCTTAAACACATTAATTTGTTTCTGTGTATTATGATTTTCAACATTTGGCAATCATGTGTTGAGTATAGTTTGTGTATTAGTACATTTATTTACTATCTAGCCATCACGTTTTGACAGGTACCAACTAGTCCATTTTAAGTTTTAAACCCACGCAGAAAATGCTTCAGTTTGGATAGGGGGGGGGGGGGATACTTTAACCTTCTATGGATCATCAATAAATCATGAATTCACAAGTGGCTGAGATTGCTAGATGGATTGATACTGGTTAAAAAATGTTCACTAAATCCAATTTAAATACCTTAGAAATATTCATACATTAATGAGTTGCATATATTTTCTGTATGTGATATTAATAAAATTATCTGAATTTTTTTAGATGTAAACAAATGACACTAACATTATTTAAAAATACTGTATACATTACATAAGAGGAAGCATGAATTAAAATAGAAGTTGAGGGTCTTCACCCCATAAAAAAAAAAATCATGTTTTAAATATACTATACAAGTGGTAATAAATTATTTTTCTCTATATAAGAAGTATTTAAAGGCAGAAGAAATAAAATATATTACCTTCTTCAGCTGGCAATTCTGAGGAGAGAAAAGAAAAATACAATTATTTTTTCATAAAAATAAATATAATAATGTATACACAAGAGTTATATGATTTTTTAAATGTAATGAACGGGAACTGAAACTATACGTAAATGTCATTATGAAACTATGAATTATTACAATAAAAACAAAAATATGATTTCAGCCATTTAGACATTATAAACACAATATATTTGATTTTCTCCTACAGCAGGAAATGAAAAGGCATACTTTATAAATCATGCATTTATTTATCTCAAAATATAAACACAGCATTACATTTTAGAAAACATAAAACCTTTTAAATTAGAAAGAGAAAGTTTTAAAACATAGATATAAATTAAATCTGTAAATTCTATAATGATGAACTATTTATTATGATAAACATGCTTTAAATAAAAACAAAATTCTGTAGCATACTTATTAGTCTATAACTGAAAGAATCTTACAATAATTTACAAAGAAAATATTTAAAATATTAGCCCTAGAAATTAAGAAATTATTAAAGTCAATTTGAGAATTTACAAAACATTACACCATCCTTAAAGACCTAAACGTTATTGAATTATCTTCCATAATGAACATTAAAAGTATAAGCAAAAAACTCATTTGGGTATATCTAATCAATCGGATAACTACCACTACAGAAAATTGACTAAAAAACATTCACTAACAGAAATAGCAATATTATGCTTGTTTCAGTAAATAAGATCAATAATCACCTGAGTTAGGTTCACTAACACCAGAAATTCTGCTCCTATTCTGTTTATTCATCTATCAGCTGACATAATACATAACAGAATGCTTAAAGATACATTAAGCAAGCCATTAGACATGCACCCATATCACTCCCTAAATTTCTAATCCTTGAAATCTTTCACTTTTTAAAATTAAACATAATTAGATTATGTCGACCTCATAAAAAAACTCTCTGCCCCATAATAAAATGAGGAAGGTGACATTATTTAAGAACTTATTTGGACTGCTTATCATACTATGAACGAAAAGCATATGAACCAGATAATATGATCAAGACAACCAACATGACATGTAACAGAAATAATAAAACTGACAGCTATAAGTATTTTCTTTTTCAGCCATAAAAGATACAGAGCTTGTGACAAGACAAGTATACCAATCTAGCTCTAGAGCCAAGTATTTAATCAAGACTTACAAAATATACTGTGTTCCACAGCTCTTTACCCAAGTTTTTGATTGAAGTTAAAATAAGATATACTATCTGGCCTTTTTTTATATAAAAAGATAGCATTTTACCTTTGTCCTACTGGAAATAAAAATGACATTTTATGTACTAGTGCTATTTCCAATAGAGATAATGGATTGAAAGAGTTTTTTAAAGCAAAAATCATTGTCAGCTTCAGTGACGTAGCGAGCATAACTGGCACCCAGGGCACGATACCTTTTTGGAGCCCCCCTCCTTCCGAAAAACATATAGTAATATAATATATAGAATTAGTAAAAAGGAACATTTGGCGCCCCTCTGCGAGTTTGACAGACTCCCCCCCCCCCCCTGCCCATCCCTCGTTATGCCACTGGTCAGCTTTGAAATAAGTTTAATATTCATAACAACACTATAATTTATTAGGGTACAAAATTACAAACATCTACATAAAACATTCTTTATAGCTTTATAAAAAAAGTTGAGACTAATTTCATAAAATACATAAGAAATCTGTTAAATATAAAGCTGGATAAGACCCTTCATCTCTCAGTAAACATTATCATTTAACAAAAGATTCTGCTTTGCTAGTCGACATCTTTCAATCTAATGATAAACTGTGAATTCTAGAAACACTGAATATAGAAAGGTGCTTTTATTACTTTGTATTTATTGGAGATAAACATTTCCAATAATGATATACATAATGAGATATACATAATAAGTAGAAACAAAGAACTAAATTGAAACATCAATATACTATATAGTTTTGAAAACAAAAATGATGCTTATACAATTTAAAAAGTTAACGATAGGCAAAATGGGATACAAAAATATAATACAAAGCAATACATAAAGCAGCATTAATTAAAAAAGAAAATTGAGTTTCTAAGAAAGAAGTTGATAGTGGAAGTGGAATGAATATTTGCAGAGGTGATGAAAGAAAATGTAGTTGAAAGAAAAGCAAGTAAAGTTTTAAGTAATTTTAAAACATCAATATACTATATAGTGTTTGAAAACGAATATTAATAAGAATTACTGTTTTGGAATTGAGTTTTGATGTATTGAAATAATTGTTTACTGGATACATCATAACATTAATAAAGTAATACAATTTAAAAAGTTAATGATAGGATACAAAGCGATAAATACAACCCAAATGAAAATTTAATTAAAAAAGAAAATTGAGTTTCTAAGTAAGAAAGAAAAATATGTGTTGTGTTGTTGATTTGTGAATTAAAATTTTTCGAAAGAATAATATATAATATATTTCTGAAAAAGAAAGTCGGTGTATTATAAAAAAAATGACATTTCAAAGCGTCTAAGGTAGACGAGTTTCCAACGTGGAAATTGGTCCTTAAAATGGTGGCGCCATCTGGTAGAGAAATTGGAACTATCCGGTCTTCGGGATGGTTTTTAAAAAAAAAGGTAAAGGATGGATTAAATTTGTGAATTGAAGTTTTAAATTTGAAAGGAATATGGGAGAGAGGATATATTTCGGAAAAAGTTATAAGAAAAAGTTTGTCTGAAATGAGAAAAGATTTTCAATACTTGTGAAAATTTTGCACAATATTTAAATAATATTTTAAAATTATTTAATGGGTTGTAAATAATGGATATAGATATTGTGTATAGATTGAATTTATTTGAATTTGAATTTGGAATAATTTTCGAATTGAGTACAGTTGACGATCTAAAATTGAAGAAACTGGGATGTTTCGTCACTGATCATGCGCGATAATGATTTGAAAGTGAGAAAGATGACTTGTGCGGCTGCGTGTGGACTTATATACCAAAAAAGTGAATTGAATTGAAAAATTGAGATAGCTCGGGCCGATCTAGGACATGCGCACTGGGCACGGAGTGGGTCTCGTCGGACCGGAGAGTTTGTCGTCAGCCACACACACACATAGCGTGGATGCACCATCACAAAAATCGGAATTTCGTAAGCACACCTCCCGTTTACAGCGACTCATTTACGGCCAGAAAAGTACTCCATCGGAAAATGCCTTTTTAAAATAACGTCGGCACAATCCTACCGAGTACTCATTTAGCCACTTTATAACAGTTTAAAAAAATTTCCTACACACAATAAACAAATTTAGCACAGATAAATAAAAAATTTCGAGAAAAATTTCTCTGCTTTTACAATTTTATAACAATTTTACAAAAATTTCCTACACACAATAAACAAATTTAGCACAGATAAATAAAAAATTTTAATATCTTCATACCCGAATTTTCGAGAAAAATTTCTCTGCTTTTACAATTTTATAACAATTTTACAAAAATTTCCTGCACACAATAAACAAATTTAGCACAGATAAATAAAAAATTTTAATATCTTCATACCCGAATTTTCGAGAAAAATTTCTCTGCTTTTACAATTTTATAACAATTTTAAAAAAATTTCCTACACACAATAAACAAATTTAGCACAGATAAATAAAAAATTTTAATATCTTCATACCCGAATTTCCGAGCGGGGAGTTAAAAATTTCTCTGCTTTTAGAAAATTTTAAAAATTCTGCTTTTTAAAATTTTCGGGTCTTTAAATTTTAACATTTTTATAAAATTTCGCAACGCCGCGCAAGAAAATTTCGACTATACTTAAGCAATCTATTAATTTACACATTTTCACGTTCGACGGTCAGAAATTTCTCCCGTCTTTAAATTTTAACAATTTTATAAAATTTCGCAATGCCGCGCAAGGAAATTTAACCAAATTATATTTTCAAAAAGGAGATAAATAATGGGATGTCGAAAAATTTCTCATTTAAAATTAAAATTAGCAAGTCTACAAACCCGATAAATATATATAAATACATTTTACGTACACTTGAATATCGGACATGAAAAGAGAGCAATTTTCTTAAACAGAATACTTTCGAGTGGAATTTAATTTCAATTATATAAATTATACAGAATTGGAAAATCAAAATAGCTAAAACACTGCACAAATACATGATACATAAGATATAGAAATGCATATTTTGAAATCGAAATCACAAGATTTTAAAACCGAAACAATTGAAAAACAAATAATTTCTGACGAAAGGAATAAGGAAAAATAGACTTACCCCCGTCCACCGGACATCAGATAGTAAATATATCCATAATTAAAACATCCGTAAGTAATCCATAGTATATCCATAGGTCTGATAATCAGAGCGAACTTCAAAGCACATCTTCACACTGGGAAAAACTGGAGAGCACTGATTGTAAAGTCGCCAATTCGCCTTTCGGCGTTCACAGATATTTAAATATACAATACTTCAGATATTTAGAGCATTCGTTGCTGTAACAGATAGATTTCAGAGTAGCTAAGAGACGTAAACGCTAAAATTAAACTATCTTTTAAAAATCAAAAAAGAATATAAAACCGAATATGCTAAAAATCGAATATGCTATGAAATTTCCGTGCGTCGCGAGTTATCAAACCGGGTCTGTATCGGTCGGACAAGCAGCAAAAGTAAAAAGTTTGAATATCGTTTGGCACTCGAATACAATTGATTGATATGAGTTACTCATGAGCAAGTGTGAGTAGAGGAGGGCAGGAAATTTCCGTGCGTCGCGAGTTATCAAACCGGGTCTGTATCGGTCGGACAAGCAGCAAAAGTAAAAAGTTTGAATATCGTTTGGCACTCGAATACAATTGATTGCTATGAACTACTGATGAGCAAGTGTGAGTAGAGGAGGCCATGAAATTTCCGTGCGTCGCGAGTTATCAAACCGGGTCTGTATCGCTCGGACAAGCAGCAAAAGTAAAAAGTTTGAATATCGTTTGGCACTCGAGTACAATTAATTGCCACGAACTACTTATGAGCAAGTGTGAGTAGAGGAGCTATTTAATTTGAATTTTAGCTAAAACCGCTAACGAATTGACCCATTTTTTCCGTTTTTTATGAACATTTGAAATTTCGGACCCTAAACTTTAATGGCGTCTATCTCTTTTTTTTGAAGACGTTTGGGAGTATCCCCAAGTTCCTTATATAATATTGTTTGTCTTGATGTGTAAAATCACCCCTTAAAGTTTTGCCCAAGAATTTCGTTACACCCTGTATATACCTAAACATATATGTATATATACAAATCTATCTATATATATACATATACACATAATATATATGGATAGATAGAGAGAGTGTGAGACAGAGAAACATGCATAAATATATAGTGGTTTCTGGAATCAATATTTGCAAAGGTTTTAAATTTGAAATAACTGTAGATTGAAAGTAAAGTTTTGAGTAAGTAATTTTAAAACATCAATATACTAGTCGAGTTTGGAAAATAAAATAAATATTTGATTGAAGAAATTTGCAATTTTCGAGAATTGGGTTTTGATGTATTGAAACATTATTACTTTTTTTGTAAAAAATAGACAGAGATATGAGTATAGATATTTGTTGAGATTCTATTATTTATTCTTAAATCGAAATAGTGTCGTCGAAACTTTCCTCGACAATATTAGAAATGAATAAAAAAAAGTACTCATTTGATTGTCATGCGAATAAAGTATTATCTAAAGTATGCTTATGAATGCTCAAAAGTTACAAGTTTCAATAAGAAAACATTAATTAAAAAAGAGTAAAATTGAGTTTTGTCAAAAGTTGTTTCTGGAATCAATATTTGCAAAGGTTTTGAAATAACTGTAGATTGAAAGTAAAGTTTTGAGTAAGTAATTTTAAAACATCAATATACTAGTCGAGTTTGGAAAATAAATTGCTTATATAACTCATATACAATTTAAAAAGTTAACGATAGGCAAAATGGGATACAAAAATATAATACAAAGCAATACATTAATTAAAAAAGAAAATTGAGTTTTTAAGAAAGAAGTTGATAGTGGAAGTGGTTTCTGGAATGAATGACGAGATGAGGTGATGAAAGAAAATGTAGATTGAAAGAAAAGCAAGTAAAGTTTTGAGTAAGTAATTTTAAAACATCAATATACTATATAGTGTTTGAAAATGAATATTAATAAGAGTTACTGTTTTGGAATTGAGTTTTGATGTATTACTGGATACATCATAACATTAATACTTATACAATTATGCTTATACAATTTCAAAAAGTTAATGAGAGGCAAAATAGGTATAGTTACTGTATTGTTAGCAATTGAGATTTGAGAAATAAGTAATTGATTTCTACTTCCATCAGGAGAATAACTTTCTTCAGGTGGTACTGTCAAAAGATCAGAGATCAAATTGTGAAAACTGAAATGACAAAGATATATTATAAATAAACATACGATAATTAATATATTACAAGAATGAATCACACGGGTATTTCTAATTAGAAAATAGTTACTGAAGAAATAGAGCATTTTTGCTAATTGGAAAGGTTTTATAAAGAGAACAATTGAGAAGAATCAAAGATTTGTGAAAATAATTTTAAATTTAAAAAAGTTACTGAAGAAATAGAACGGAAAGGTTTTATTTAAGAAATTTCTAATATTCTAAAGAGAACAATTGAGAAGAATCAAAGATGCTAAAGAGTTTGAATGAGAAAGAAATCATAATTGTGCGCTTACATTACACACAGATTTAAGAAATTTCCTAGTCAATGATCAAAATCTTATTAAAATATTAGCAGTCGTGAATGATTTTTTAAATTTTGATGCCCAAATTCAAATGAATAAATTCCACGTATAATAATAACAAGGGATGAAAAATAATACAGACGATTGAATATTTCAAAAGTGAAACAAAAAATCAATGTACAGTGGGACATTATTTCATAACAATAAAAATAGTATATTTATTTAAAATTTTTATGCATTGTGAATGAGTATAAGTATTACATAGATTTTTAAGTGGAGAAGCATTGTAACTTGAGAAAATTTAAAAATATTATTTGTGACGAGTTGATTTGAAATTGAAGGAAAAATAGAAAGTATATGGTATAGTTACTGTATTGTTAGCAATTGAGATTTGAGACACAGTAATTGAAATCATCATTGAATTGGAATCATCGGGAGAATTTAGGTGTAAATCTTGGAAAAGATCAAAGATCCAGAGATGAAATACTGAAAATGAAAAAGATATTAATAAAATATATTAAATAAACATACAATTAATATATTACAAGAATGAATCACATGGGTATTTCTGTTTGATAACAGTCATAGAATACTGAAGAAATAGAACATTTTTCTAATCGGAAAGGTTTTATTTAAGAAATTTATAATATTCTTAAGGAAAAGAGAGCTAAATTTCTGTTTGAAAATAATCAAATTTAAAAAAAATACCGAAGAAATAGAACATTTTTTAAAAGTATAAAGGTTTCATTATTTGGATGTTAGAATATTCTAAAGCACGCGAGAACTAAATAACTGAGAGCTAAATAATTGAAAGAATTTCGATAAGAAATCATAAAGATAATTGAATGTAATTAATAAATTAAAATTTATTTTTAAAAGATATGCATTTATTTTGGAATGAAATGGAATTCTATTAGTAAAGAATAGTACAACATATTTACCGCTTGATGCGAACTTATAAACATATAATAATAATAATAAAATATTTAATAAACATATAATAATATATTACATGGGGTTAAAATAGTTATTGAAGAAATAGAACATTTTTGCTAATTGGAAAGGTTTTATAATATTCTAAAGCACACGAGAACTAAATAATTGAGAGCTAAATTTTCTGTTTGAAAATAATGAAATTTAAAATAGTTACTGAACAAATAGAACATTTTTCGAAGTAAAATTTTGGGATGTTAGAATATTCTAAAGCACACGAGAGCTAAATAATTGAAAGAGTTTCGATAAGAAATCATAAAGATAATTGAATTTATTGAAAATTTTTATTTGTAAAAGATATGTATTTATTTTGGGATAAAAAAGGAATTCTTAAATTGGAAGCGATACATACTTACCAAGATGCGAAGATAGAATAATGAGATCGAAACTGCAGTTTTAATTGTAGTAATTGTTGAGGAGCAAAGACGTGGCGCCATCTAGTTCAAGGAAAGGAAAGGAAAAAGTAAGGAAGGAAACCTAAGAAGTTTGGAAATAATGTGTTTTAAAAATAAACAGAGATATAGTACAGATATTTGTTGAGATTCAATTATTTATTCTGAAATCGAAATAGTGTTTATATTAGAATGAATAAAAATATTAGAAATGAATAAAAATAAGTACTCATTTGATTGGAAATGAAGTATTTTCCATATGCTTCTGTGATGATAGGAAGTGAATGATATTTAATAAGAAAACATTAATTAAAAAATAAAATTGAGCTTCTAGGAAAGAAAAATGATACTGGAATCAATATTTGCAAAGGTTTTGAAATAACTGTAGATTGAGATAAAGTTTTGAGTATAATATACAAAGCAATACATAAAACATTCATAAGATATAAAATTGAGTTAGAAAAATATGTGAAATACAAATATAGTGGTTTAAAATAAAATGTGTCGGAAATAAAATAACTGTAGATTGAAACAACAGCAACTAAATTAAAGTTTAGTAACTAAATTAAAGTACGATTTATTTAAACTATATAGTTTGGAAAATAAAATGCTTATATAACTCATATAATAATTAAAAAGTTAACGATAGGCAAAATAGGATACAATAATATACAAAGCAATATTAATTAAAGCAGCATTAATAAGACAGAAAATTTATTTTTTAAGATGTGAAGTGGATTCTGGAATCATTTATTTGTTGTTATTAAGTGGTTATGAAAGAAAATGTAGAAAAGCAGGTAAAGTTTTAGTAAAAAGATTTATTTATTTAAACTATATAGTTTTGAAAATGAATATTAATTAGTGTTTTCTAAAATTGGGTATTATTAATTAATTAATTACGCGTTTTAGAAATAAACATGAATGGTAAAAAGATTATTTGTTGATTTGTGAATTAAAATTTTCAAGAAAGGATAAAAAGAAAGTCGGTGTATTATAAAAAATGAATGGTATTACATTTGAAAAATGATTATTGTAAAGCGATGTGGAAAGTTTGAAAATGGTGGCGCCATCTCGTAGAGAAATTGGAACTATCCGGTCCTAATTATTGAGGATTGTTTAAAAAGTAAAGGATGGATGGATTAAATTTGTGAAATGAAGTTTTGAAATTGAATATGGGATGTAGAGAATATATAAGATATATTTCGGAAAAAGTTATAAGAAAAAGTTTAGACAATATTTGTGCAATATTTAAATAATATTTTAAACTGTTAATTATTTAATGGGTTGAAAATAACGGAAGTCGAATTGTAAAGTTAAAACACAAAATTTTTGTTCGTAAACAGAATAGGGAAATTTTAGTCGCACGGAGCAATTAAAAAAATGAATTTTGCTCTGAAAGTAAATGCTGCGAAGAGAAAAGAAAAAGAAAAAAGAAGAGATTTAAAGTTTGTGAGAAAATATTGTGACTAAATTTCCGACTAAATTGAATTTATTTCAATTCGAATTTGGAATAATTTTCTTTCAAAGTATTGTTAAAGCAGAAGTTTTATAATAATTATTATTATGATGATTAAATGAAAAAGGGGGGAATTGAAAATGATTTTTTGAAAAATGAGGTTTTTATAAGTAATATAAAAGTTGATCTAAATATTGAGAAAGTGTTCCGACCATGCGCGTATTATAAATTAAGAATGGTGTATGATGATGTGTTGTGAGCATGCGCGTGGACATGATAACAAAGTTGATGAAAGTGCTTCTCAAAAAGTGAATTCTGGTGTGTAGATTGGAGGGTGAAAGATTGGATTACGCATGCGCGTGGACTTATATACCAAAAAATGAAATGAAAAATTGAGATAGCTCGGGCCGAGCCGATCTAGGACATGCGCACTCGGCACGGAGTGGGTCTCGTCGGAGATTTAGTGTCTTTGGGGAAATCGAGCACCTACCGAGGAAGAGGACTTTGATTCGCACTTATAAATTGGCAACCAGAGAGTTTGTCGTCAGCCACACACACACATAGCGTGGATGCACCATCACAGAAATCGGAATTTCGTAAACACACCTCCCGTTTTCAGCAACCCATTTACGGCCAAAAAAGTACTCCATCGGAAAATGCCTTTTTAAAATAACGTCGGCACAATCCTACCGAGTACTCATTTAGCCACTTTATAACAATTTAAAAAAATTTCCTACACACAATAAACAAATTTAGCGCGGATAAGTAAAAAATTTTAATATCTTCATTCACAAATTTTCGAGCGAAGAGTTAAAAATTTCTCTGATTTTAGAATTTTATAACAATTTAAAAAAAATTTCCTACACACAATAAACAAATTCAGCGCGGATAAGTAAAAAATTTTAATATCTTCATTCACAAATTTTCGAGCGAAGAGTTAAAAATTTCTCTGATTTTAGAATTTTATAACAATTTTAAAAAAATTTCCTACACGCAATAAACAAATTTAGCACGGATAAATAAAAAATTTCAATATCTTCATTCACAAATTTCCGAGCGGGGAGTTAAAAATTTCTCTGCTTTTAGAATTTTATAACAATTTTTAAAAAATTTCCTACACACAATAAACAAATTTAGCACGGATAAATAAAAAATTTCAATATCTTCATTCACAAATTTCCGAGCGGGGAGTTAAAAATTTCTCTGCTTTTAGAATTTTATAACAATTTTTAAAAAATTTCCTACACACAATAAACAAATTTAGCACGGATAAATAAAAAATTTCAATATCTTCATTCACAAATTTCCGAGCGGGGAGTTAAAAATTTCTCTGCTTTTAGAATTTTATAACAATTTTTAAAAAATTTCCTACACGCAATAAACAAATTTAGCACGGATAAATAAAAAATTTCAATATCTTCATTCACAAATTTTCGAGCGGGTAGTTAAAAATTTCTCTGATTTTAGAATTTTATAACAATTTAAAAAAATTTCCTACACACAATAAACAAATTTAGCACGGATAAATAAAAAATTTCAATATCTTCATTCACAAATTTCCGAGCGGGGAGTTAAAAATTTCTCTGCTTTTAGAATTTTATAACAATTTTTAAAAAATTTCCTACACGCAATAAACAAATTTAGCACGGATAAATAAAAAATTTCAATATCTTCATTCACAAATTTCCGAGCGGGGAGTTAAAAATTTCTCTGCTTTTAGAATTTTATAACAATTTTTAAAAAATTTCCTACACGCAATAAACAAATTTAGCACGGATAAATAAAAAATTTCAATATCTTCATTCACAAATTTTCGAGCGGGGAGTTAAAAATTTCTCTCCTTTTAGAATTTTATAACGATTTTAAAAAAATTTCCTACACGCAATAAACAATTTCAGCACGGATAAATAAAAAATTTTAATATCTTCATACCCAAATTTTCGAGCGGGGAGTAAAAAATTTCTCTCATTTTAGAATTTTATAACGATTTTAAAAAAATTTCCTACACACAATAAACAAATTTAGCACGGATAGATAAAAAATTTCAATATCTTCATTCACAAATTTCCGAGCGGGTAGTTAAAAATTTCTCTGCTTTTAGAATTTTATAACAATTTTTAAACAATTTGCTACACGCAATAAACAAATTCAGCGCGGATAAATACAAATTTTAATATCTTCATTCACGAATTTCCGAGCGGGGAGTTAAAAATTTCTCTGCTTTTAGAATTTTATAACAATTTTTAAAAAATTTGCTACACACAATAAACAAATTCGGAGCGGATAAATAAAAAATTTTAATATCTACATTCACAAATTTTCGAGAAAGGAGTTAAAAATTTCTCTGCTTTTAGAATTTTATAACAATTTTTAAAAAATTTGCTACACGCAATAAACAAATTTAGCACGGATAAATAAAATTTCGAAAAATTTCTCATTTAAAATTCAAATTAGCAAGTCTACAAACCCGATAAATATATAAATACATTTTACGTACACTTGAATATCGGACATGAAAAGAGAGCAATTTTCTTAAACACAATACTTTCGAGGGGAATTTAATTTCAATTATATAAATTATACAGAGAGGGAAAATCAAATTAGCTAAAACACTGCACAAATACATGATACATAAGATATAGAAATGCATATTTTGAAATCGAAATCACAAGATTTTAAAACCGAAAACCGAAACCTGCTATCCGATTGAAAAACAAATAATTTCTGACGAAAGGAATAAGGAAAAATAGACTTACCCCCGTCCACCGGACGTCAGATAGTAAATGTATCCATAATTAAAACATCCGTAAGTAATCCATAGTATATCCATAGGTCTGACAATCAGAGCGAACTTCAAGGCACATCTTCACACTGGGAAAAACTGGAGAGCACTGATTGGAATACCTTCGCCAGAAAGGTTGGCGAAGCCTGTAAAGTCGCCAATTCGCCGTTCGCAGATACAATACTAATTTAAGATATTTAAAGTTGGAAATTAGAGCATTCGTAGCTGTAACAGATACGCCAAATACATTTTTTAGTAGCTGAGATGTAAGTTTAAGAGACGTAAACGCTAAAATTAAACTATCTTTTAAAAATCGAAACGATATAATAAAACAAAATATGAATCGTTCAAGTTGGTTTGAAACAGAAATTCATAAATTATAAAGCAAAGATAAGTTCTAAATCAAAGATTTTTAAAAAGTACACTCGTTACGTTAGGAAATATAATAGAAATAAAGCTGGTAGCGGTAAATTGACTTACGGGGAGAACATTGACAGAGCGACTTATCCGATCGGCTGGAGCTGCCACACTGAGAGGAAACACTCTTTCGGAAATATCCACCCCGCTCCAGATAAAAGTGATTGGTCGATTGGAGAGAGATGCTCCATTTTGATTCGCTGCTGAAACGACCGCTGGGATCTTCGACGAATAACTACCCCAGTGAATTTTCGACGAAGCAGGCATTGCGGCCGAAATAGCATCGGGAGAACGAGTGATGTGATTGGCTGACAGCCACGCAGAGCTCGATAAGTGATTGGCTTAAGATACAAGAGTTTCGATCTTAAGGAAATGAAAGGGAAAATAAGATTTTAAAGCAGAAAATTAAGATTTTAATGTAGAAATTTGATAAAATAAGAGCAATTAAGGGGATATAGAGAGCAATTAAGAGATTTTAGGGAAAGGAGGTATTAGAGTACAGGAATTAATAGCTCCTTTGAAGGTAGCTGTGTTCAAATACATCCAATTCGAATTCAAACTTGCGGACGGATGGCCCAGCGGTACAGCCCGGCGATACTTAACCATGTTTCTCTTTCTCTATAGGTTCGAGTCCCGGCGATGTTGATATTGTATTGATATTGTATTGATATTGTATAATAATTAATAATTGATATGTATGTGTGTGGGTACCGTAGGAATCACTGAGAGGACGATTCTGCTAATTTGGCGAAAGCGCATTCGTAGGTGAGCACCTACAAGGGGAGCCGGGGAGGCCCCGTTTCTCTACAATAGGGGCCGTCGAACCGGCTGTCCCTGTGGGATAGCAAACCTACGAATGCGCATTCGGCAAGTTAAGTCGATACCCGGGAGTGTGGAGGGAATTTTGCAAAATTTTGCTAAAATCTCTTTCGAAGAAGAATCTCTTTGAAAAACATCTCATCGAAGAACTGGTGTCATCTGGTGTCTCTCTTTACGGGAGGAAAAAAAATTACATTTGCGGATAATTGTAGAAAAACTTAAATTTAATTAAAATTAAAATTAGCTAATGAAACCGCCGTCTAGTGGCGCCATCTAGTGCCAAAATTTCAATCTTTACGGGAGGAACTTGGTGAAAAAAAATTCCGTTTGCGGATAATTGTAGAAAAACTTCAATTTAAAGACTAGAATTAAAATTCGCTAATGAGCTTCCGTCTAGTGGCGCCATCTAGTGCCAAAATTTCTCTCTTTACGGGAGGAACTTGGTGAAAAAAAATTCCGTTTGCGGATAATTTGTAGAAAAACTTCAATTTAAAGACTAGAATTAAAATTCGCTAATGAGCTTCCGTCTAGTGGCGCCATCTAGTGCCAAAATTTCAATCTTTACGGGAGGAACTTGGTGAAAAAAAATTCCGTTTGCGGATAATTGTAGAAAAACTTCAATTTAAAGACTAGAATTAAAATTCGCTAATGAGCTTCCGTCTAGTGGCGCCATCTAGTGCCAAAATTTCTCTCTTTACGGGAGGAACTTGGTGAAAAAAAATTCCGTTTGCGGATAATTTGTAGAAAAACTTCAATTTAAAGACTAGAATTAAAATTCGCTAATGAGCTTCCGTCTAGTGGCGCCATCTAGTGCCAAAATTTCAATCTTTACGGGGGGAACTTGGTGAAAAAAAATTCCGTTTGCGGATAATTGTAGAAAAACTTCAATTTAAAGACTAGAATTAAAATTCGCTAATGAGCTTCCGTCTAGTGGCGCCATCTAGTGCCAAAATTTCAATCTTTACGGGAGGAACTTGGTGAAAAAAAATTCCGTTTGCGGATAATTGTAGAAAAACTTCAATTTAAAGACTAGAATTAAAATTCGCTAATGAGCTTCCGTCTAGTGGCGCCATCTAGTGCCAAAATTTCTCTCTTTACGGGAGGAACTTGGTGAAAAAAAATTCCGTTTGCGGATAATTTGTAGAAAAACTTCAATTTAAAGACTAGAATTAAAATTCGCTAATGAGCTTCCGTCTAGTGGCGCCATCTAGTGCCAAAATTTCAATCTTTACGGGAGGAACTTGGTGAAAAAAAATTCCGTTTGCGGATAATTGTAGAAAAACTTCAATTTAAAGACTAGAATTAAAATTCGCTAATGAGCTTCCGTCTAGTGGCGCCATCTAGTGCCAAAATTTCAATCTTTACGGGAGGAACTTGGTGAAAAAAAATTCCGTTTGCGGATAATTGTAAAAAAACTTAAGAACGAGAATTAAAAGGACTTTGAATATTTCGGGGACTTTGAAAATTTCGAGGACATTGTTTATTTCGAAGACTGAATATTTAGAGGACATTGTTTATTTCGAAGACTGAATATTTAGAGGACATTGTTTATTTCGAAGACTGAATATTTAGAGGACATTGTTTATTTCGAAGACTGAATATTTAGTGGACATTGTTTATTTCGAGGACATTGTTTATTTCAAGGACTTTGAATACATCGAGGACATTGTTTATTTCAAGGACTTTGAATACATCGAGGACATTCTTTATTTCGAGGACATTGTTTATTCGAAGACTGAATATTTCGAGGACTTTGAATATTTCGAGGACATTGAATATTTAGAGGACATTGTTTATTTCGAAGAGATTGAATATTTAGAGGACATTGTTTATTTCGAAGACATTGAATATTTAGAGGACATTGTTTATTTCGAGGACATTCAATATTTCGAGGACTTTGAATATTTCGAGGACAATGTTTATTTCGAGGACTTTGAATATTTCGAGGACAATGTTTATTTCGAGGACTTTGAATATTTCGAGGACATTGTATCTTTCGAAGACATTCTTTATTTCGAGGACATTGTTTATTTCGAAGACTTTGAATATTTCGAGGACATTGTTTATTTAGAGGACATTTTTTATTTCGAGGACTTTGAATATTTCGAGGACATTGTTTATTACGAGGACTTTGAATATTTCGAGGACATTGAAGATTTCGAGGACATTGTTTATTTCGAGGACTTTGAATATTTCGAGGACTTTGAATATTTCGAAGACTTTGAATATTTCGAAGACATTGAATATTTAGAGGACATTGTTTATTTCGAGGACATTCAATATTTCGAGGACATTGTTTATTTCGAGGACATTCAATATTTCGAGGACTTTGAATATTTCGAGGACTTTGAATATTTCGAAGACTTTGAATATTTCGAGGACTTTGAATATTTCGAGGACAATGTTTATTTCGAGGACTTTGAATATTTCGAGGACATTGTATCTTTCGAAGACATTCTTTATTTCGAGGACATTGTTTATTTCGAAGACTTTGAATATTTCGAGGACATTGTTTATTTAGAGGACATTTTTTATTTCGAGGACTTTGAATATTTCGAGGACATTGTTTATTACGAGGACTTTGAATATTTCGAGGACATTGAATACTTAAGGGACAATGTTTATTTCGAGGACTTTGAATATTTCGAGGACATTGAATACTTAAGGGACAATGTTTATTTCGAAGACTTTGAATATTTCGAGGACATTGAATATTTAAAGGACATTGTTTATTTCGAGGACATTTTTTATTTCGAGGACATTGTTTATTTTGAAGACTTTGAATATTTCGAGGACATTTTTTATTTCGAGGACTTTGAATATTTCGAGGACATTCTTTATTTCGAAGACATTGTTTATTTCGAGGACTTTGAATATTTCAAGGACTTTGAATAATTCGAGGACATTGTTTATTTCGAAGAATTTGAATATTTCGAGGACATTATTTATTTCGAGGACTTTGAATATTTCGAGGACATTGAAGATTTCGAGGACATTCTTTATTTCGAGGACTTTGAATATTTCGAGGACATTGAAGATTTCGATTACATTGTTTATTTCGAGGAGAATATTTCGAGGACATTGAATATTTCTAGGACTTTGAGTATTTAGAGGACATTGTTTATTTCAAGGAAATTGAATATTTCAAGGACATTGTTTATTTCGAGGACATTGAATATTTCGAGGACATTGTTTATTTCGAGGACATTGAATATTTCGAGGACATTGAATATTTCGAGGACATTGAATATTTCGAGAACATTGTTTATTTCGAGGACATTGAATATTTCGAGGACATTGAATATTTCGAGAACATTGTTTATTTCGAGGACATTGAATATTTCGAGGACATTGAATATTTCGAGGACATTAAATATTTACAGGACGTTGTTTATTTCGAGGACTTTGAATATTTCGAGGACATTGTTTATTTTGAAGATTGATTATTTCGAGGACATTGTTTATTTCGAGGATTGAATATTTCAAGGAATTGAATATTTGAGACATTGAATATTTAGAGGACATTGTTTATTTTTAAAAAAAAGAAGAGCCGGAAGAGGAGGGTAAAAAAAAGAAGAGCCGGGTAAAAAAAAAGAAGAGACGGGAGGGGGTTAAAAAAAAGAAGAGCCGGAAGAGGAAGGTAAAAAAAAGAAGAGCCGGAAGGGGGTTAAAAAAAAGAAGAGCCGGAAGAGGATTGTAAAAAAAAAGAAGAGCCGGGAGGGGGGTAAAAAAAAAGAAGAGCAGGGAGGGGGGTAAAAAAAAGAAGGGCCGGAAGAGGATTGTAAAAAAAAAAGAAGAGCCTAAAGGGGGTAAAAAAAAGAACAGCCGGGAGGGGGTTAAGAAAAGAAGAGCCGGGAGGGGGGTAAAAAAAGAAGAGCCGAGAGGGGGTTAAAAAAAGAAGGGCCGGGAGGGGGGTAAAAAAAAGAAGAGCCGGGAGGGGGATTAAAAAAAAGAAGAGCCGGGAGGGGGGTTAAAAAAAAGAAGAGCCGGGAGGGGGATTAAAAAAAAGAAGAGCCGGGAGGGGGGTTAAAAAAAAGAAGAGCCGGGAGGGGGATTAAAAAAAAGAAGAGCCGGGAGGGGGATTAAAAAAAAGAAGAGCCGGGAGGGGGTTAAAAAAAAAAGAGCCGGGAGGGGGGGGGTAAAAAAAAGAAGAGCCGGGAGGGGGATAAAACAAGAAGAGCCGGAAGGGGGTAAATAAAAAGAAGAGCCGGGAGGGGGGTTAAAAAAAAGAAGAGCCGGGAGGGGGGTAAAAAAAGAAGAGCCTGGAGGGGGTTAAAAAAAAGAAGAGCCGGGAGGGGGGGTAAAAAAAAGAAGAGCCTGGAGGGGGTTAAAAAAAAGAAGAGCCGGGAGGGGGGGTAAAAAAAAGAAGAGCCGGGAGGGGGTTAAAAAAAGAAGGGCCGGGAGGGGGGTTAAAAGAAAGAAGAGCCGGGAGGGGGGGTAAAAAAAAGAAGAGCCGGGAGGGGGTTAAAATAAAAAGAGCCGGGAGGGGGGGTAAAAAAGAAGAGCCGGGAGGGGGGTAAAAAAAGAAGAGCCGGGAGGGGGGGTTAAAAAAAGAAGAGCCGGGAGGGGGGGTAAAAAAAAGAAGAGCCAGGAGAGGATTGTAAAAAAAAAGAGCCGGGAGGGGGGTAAAAAAAAGAAGAGCCGGGAGGGGGGGTAAAAAAAGAAGAGCCGGGAGGGGGGTTAAAAAAAAGAAGAGCCGGGAGGGGGGTTAAAAAAAGAAGAGCCGGGAGGGGGGGAAAAAAAGAAGAGCCGGGAGGGGGGAAAAAAAAGAAGAGCCGGGAGAGGGGTAAAAAAAGAAGAGCCGGAAGAGGATTGTAAAAAAAGAGCCGGGAGGGGGGTAAAAAAAAGAAGAGCCGTGAGGGGTTTAAAAAAAGAAGAGCCGGAAGAGGATTGTAAAAAAGAAGAAGAGCCGGGAGGGGGGTTAAAAAAAGAAGAGCCGGGAGGGGGGTAAAAAAAAGAAGAGCCGGGAGAGGGGTAAAAAAAAGAAGAGCCGGGAGGGGGGTTAAAAAAAAGAAGAGCAGGGAGGGGGGTTACAAAAAATAAGAGCCGGGAGGGGGGGTAAAAAAAAAGAAGAGCCGGGAGGGGAGTTAAAAAAAAGAAGAGCCGGGAGGGGGGGTAAAAAAAAGAAGAGCCAGGAGAGGATTGTAAAAAAAAGAAGAGCCGGGAGGGGGGTAAAAAAAAGAAGGGCCGGAAGAGGATTGTAAAAAAAAAAGAAGAGCCTAAAGGGGGTAAAAAAAAGAACAGCCGGGAGGGGGTTAAGAAAAGAAGAGCCGGGAGGGGGGTAAAAAAAGAAGAGCCGAGAGGGGGTTAAAAAAAGAAGGGCCGGGAGGGGGGTAAAAAAAAGAAGAGCCGGGAGGGGGGTTAAAAAAAAGAAGAGCCGGGAGGGGGGTTAAAAAAAAGAAGAGCCGGGAGGGGGGGTAAAAAAAAGAAGAGCCTAAAGGGGGTAAAAAAAAGAACAGCCGGGAGGGGGTTAAGAAAAGAAGAGCCGGGAGGGGGGTAAAAAAAGAAGAGCCGAGAGGGTGTTAAAAAAAGAAGGGCCGGGAGGGGGGTAAAAAAAAGAAGAGCCGGGAGGGGGGTTAAAAAAAAGAAGAGCCGGGAGGGGGGTTAAAAAAAAGAAGAGCCGGGAGGGGGGGTAAAAAAAAGAAGAGCCGGGAGGGGGTTAAAAAAAAAAGAGCCGGGAGGGGTGGGTAAAAAAAAGAAGAGCCGGGAGGGGGAAAAAAAAGAAGAGCCGGAAGGGGGTAAATAAAAAGAAGAGCCGGGAGGGGGGTTAAAAAAAAGAAGAGCCGGGAGTGGGGTAAAAAAAGAAGAGCCTGGAGGGGGTTAAAAAAAAGAAGAGCCGGGAGGGGGTTAAAAAAAAGAAGAGCCAGGAGGGGTAAAAAAGAAGGGCCGGGAGGGGGGTAAAAAAAAGAAGAGCCGGGAGGGGGGTTAAAAAAAAAGAAGAGCCGGGAGGGGGGTTAAAAGAAAGAAGAGCCGGGAGGGGGGGTAAAAAAAGAAGAGCCGGGAGGGGGTTAAAAAAAAAAGAGCCGGGAGGGGGGGGTAAAAAAGAAGAGCCGGGAGGGGGGTAAAAAAAGAAGAGCCGGGAGGGGGGGTTAAAAAAAAGAAGAGCCGGGAGGGGGGTTAAAAAAAAAGAAGAGCCGGGAGGGGGGTTAAAAAAAGAAGAGCCGGGAGGGGGGAAAAAAAGAAGAGCCGGGAGGGAGGTTAAAAAAAAGAAGAGCCGGGAGGGGGATTAAAAAAAAGAAGAGCCGGGAGGGGGATTAAAAAAAAGAAGAGCCGGGAGGGGGTTAAAAAAAAAAGAGCCGGGAGGGGGGGGGTAAAAAAAAGAAGAGCCGGGAGGGGGATAAAACAAGAAGAGCCGGAAGAGGATTGTAAAAAAGAAGAAGAGCCGGGAGGGGGGTTAAAAAAAGAAGAGCCGGGAGGGGGGTAAAAAAAGAAGAGCCGGGAGAGGGGTAAAAAAAAGAAGAGCCGGGAGGGGGGTTAAAAAAAAGAAGAGCAGGGAGGGGGGTTACAAAAAATAAGAGCCGGGAGGGGGGTAAAAAAAAAGAAGAGCCGGGAGGGGAGTTAAAAAAAAGAAGAGCCGGGAGGGGGGTAAAAAAAAGAAGAGCCGGGAGGGGGGTTAAAAAAAAGAAGAGCCGGGAGGGGGGTTAAAAAAAGAAGAGCCGGGAGGGGGGGTAAAAAAAAGAAGAGCCGGGAGGGGGTTAAAAAAAAAGAGCCGGGAGGGGGGGGTAAAAAAAAGAAGAGCCGGGAGGGGGATAAAACAAGAAGAGCCGGAAGGGGGTAAATAAAAAGAAGAGCCGGGAGGGGGGTTAAAAAAAAGAAGAGCCGGGAGGGGGGTAAAAAAAGAAGAGCCTGGAGGGGGTTAAAAAAAGAAGGGCCGGGAGGGGGGTAAAAAAAAGAAGAGCCGGGAGGGGGGTTAAAAAAAAGAAGAGCCGGGAGGGGGGTTAAAAGAAAGAAGAGCCGGGAGGGGGGGTAAAAAAAAGAAGAACCGGGAGGGGGTTAAAATAAAAAGAGCCGGGAGGGGGGGGTAAAAAAGAAGAGCCGGGAGGGGGGTAAAAAAAGAAGAGCCGGGAGGGGGGTTAAAAAAAGAAGAGCCGGGAGGGGGGGTAAAAAAAAGAAGAGCCAGGAGAGGATTGTAAAAAAAAAGAGCCGGGAGGGGGGTAAAAAAAGAAGAGCCGGGAGGGGGGGTAAAAAAAAGAAGAGCCGGGAGGGGGGTTAAAAAAAAGAAGAGCCGGGAGGGGGGGAAAAAAAGAAGAGCCGGGAGGGGGGGGAAAAAAAAGAAGAGCCGGGAGGGGGGAAAAAAAAGAAGAGCCGGGAGGGGGGAAAAAAAAAGAAGAGCCGGGAGAGGGGTAAAAAAAGAAGAGCCGGAAGAGGATTGTAAAAAAAAGAAGAGCCGGGAGGGGGGTAAAAAAAAGAAGAGCCGTGAGGGGTTTAAAAAAAAGAAGAGCCGGAAGAGGATTGTAAAAAAGAAGAAGAGCCGGGAGGGGGGTTAAAAAAAGAAGAGCCGGGAGGGGGGTAAAAAAAAGAAGAGCCGGGAGAGGGGTAAAAAAAAGAAGAGCCGGGAGGGGGGTTACAAAAAATAAGAGCAGGGAGGGGGGGTAAAAAAAAGAAGAGCCGGGAGGGGAGTTAAAAAAAAGAAGAGCCGGGAGGGGGGTAAAAAAAAAGAAGAGCCGGGAGGGGGGTTAAAAAAAAGAAGAGCCGTGAGGGGGGTTAAAAAAAAGAAGAGCCGGGAGGGGGGTAAAAAAAGAAAAGCCGGGAGGGGGTAAAAAAAAGAAGAGCCGGGAGGGGGGGTTAAAAAAAAAAAGAGCCGGGAGGGGGGGTTAAAAAAAAGAAGAAAGTCTGATTTCTTTCCCCCCGGAAGTGACATCTGGGGGGAAAGTGGGACTTCTGTCCCACCCGGAAGTGACGACTCGGGGGGAAGGGGACTTCTTCCAACTCGGAGTGACACCCGGGGGGGAAGTGGGACTTCCTTCCCCCCCGGAAGTGACATCTGGGGGGGAAGTGGGACTTCCTCCCAACCGGAATAGAGACTTCAAACCCCCGGAAGTAAGAACTCGGGGGGAAAAGTGGGACTTCCTTCCCACCCGGAAGTGACAACTCGGGGGAAGGGGAGTTCGTTCCCCCCGGAAGTGAAAACTCGGGGGGGAATGTGGGACTTCCTTCCCCCCCCGGCATTGACATCTGGGGTTGAAATGGGACTTCCTTCCCCCCCGGAAGTGACAACTCGGGAGGAAGGGGACTTTGTCCCCCACCCGGAAGTGACATCTGGGGGGGAAGTGGGACTTCCTCCAAACCGGAAGTGAGACTTCACACCCCCGGAAGTGACAACTCGGAAGGAAACTGGGACTTCCTTCGCCCCGGAAGTGACAACTGTGACTACTGGTTGGGATTTAGTCCCATTTAACCCAGATGTCACTTCCGGCGGGGAAGGAAGTTCCCACCAGTTGTGACTTCCGGGGGGGAAGGAAGTCCTACTTTTCCCCCCGAGTTCTTACTTCCGGGGTTTGAAGTCTCACTTCCGGTTGGGAGGAAGTCACACTTCCCCCCCAGATGTCACTTCCGGGGGGAAGGAAGTCCCACTTCCCCCCCGGGTGTCACTCCCGTGGGTGGGAAGTCTGACTTCCGGTTTGGAGGAAGACCCACTTCAACCCCAGATGTCACTTCCGGGGGGAACAAAATCCTATTCCCCCCGTGTTGTCACTTCCGGTGGGAGGAAGTTCCCACCAGATGTCATTTCCGGAGGGGAAAGGAAGTCCCACTTCCCCCCCAGATGTCACTTCCGGGGGGAAGGAAGTCTCACTTCAGGTTTGGAGGAAGTCCCACTTCCCCCCAGATGTCACTTCCGGGTGGGGGACGAAGTACCCTTCCTCCCGAGTTGTCACTTCCGGGGGGAAGGAAGTCCCACTTCAACCCCAGATGTCACTTCCTGGGGGGGAAGTCCCACTTGAAGCCCAGATGTCACTTCAGGGGGGGATGGAAGTCCCACTTCCCCCCCGGGTGTCACTCCGTGGGGGACGAAGTCCCTTTCCCCCCTAGATGTCACTTCCGGGGGGAAGGAAGTCCCACTCCCCCCCAAGTTGTAACTTCCGGGGGTGGGAAGTCTGACTTCCGGTTGGGAGGAAGTCCCACTTCCGGTTTGAAGGAAGACCCACTTCAACCCCAGATGTCACTTCCGGGGGAACGAAATCCCCTTCCCCCCGTGTTGTCACTTCCGGTGGGAGGAAGTTCCCACCAGATGTAACTTCCGGGGGAAAGAAGTCCCCTCCCCCCCAGTGTTCACTTCCGGGGCGAAGGAAGTCCTACTTTTCCCCCCGAGTTCTTACATCCGGGTGTTTGAAGTCTCACTTCCGGTTGGGAGGAAGTCCCACTTCCCCCGCAGTTGTCACTTCCGGGTTTGAGGAAGTCCCACTTCCTCACCAGTTGTCACTTCCGGGGGGAAGGAAGTCTCACTTCCGGTTTGGAGGAAATTCCACTTCCCCCCAGATGTCACTTCCGGGGGGGAAGGAAGTCCCACTCCTCCCCCTGGTTGTCACTTCCGGGGGGAAGGAAGTCCTACTTTTCCCCCGAGTTCTTACTTCCAGGGGTTTGAAGTCTCACTTCCGGTTGGGAGGAAGTCCCACTTCCCCCCCAGATGTCACTTCCGGGTGGGGGACGAAGTCCCCTTCCTCCCGAGTTGTCACTTCCGGGGGGGAAGGAAGTCCCACTTCCCCCCCGGGTGTCACACAGGGGGGGGACGAAGTCCCCTTCCCCCCAGTTGTCACTTCCGGGGTTGAGGAAGTTCCACTCCCCCCCCCAAATGTCACTTCCGGGGGGAAGGAAGTCCCACTCCAACCGAGTTGTAACTTCCGGGGGTGGGAAGTCTGACTTCCGATTGGGAGGAAGTCCGACTTCCGGTTTGGAGGAAGTTCCACTTCCCCCCAGATGTCACTTCCGGGGGGAAGGAAGTCCCACTTTCCCCCCCCCCAATTGTCACTTCCGGGGTTGAGGAAGTCCCACTTCCTCACCAGTTGTCACATCCGGGGGAAAGAAGTCTCACTTCCGGTTTGGAGGAAGTTCCACTTCCCCCCCAGATGTCACTTCCGGGGGGGAAGAAAGTCCCACTCCCCCCCCAGTTGTCACTTCCGGTTGGGAGGAAGTCCCACTTCCCCCCAGATGTCATTTCAGGGGGGGAAGGAAGTCCCACTTCCTCACCAGTTGTCACTTCCGGGGGAAGGAAGTCTCACTTCCGGTTTGGAGGAAGTTCCACTTCCCCCCCAGATGTCACTTCCGGGGGGGAAGAAAGTCCCACTCCCCCCCCAGTTGTCACTTCCGGTTGGGAGGAAGTCCCACTTCCCCCCAGATGTCATTTCAGGGGGGGAAGGAAGTCCCACTTCCTCACAAGTTGTCACTTCCGGGGGAAGGAAGTCTCACTTCCGGTTCGGTGGAAGTCCCACTTCCCCCCAGATGTCACTTACGGGTGGGGGGACGAAGTACTCTTCCTCCCGAGTGTTCACTTCCGGAGGGGAAGGAAGTCCCACTCCCCCCCAGTTGTCACTTCCGGTTGGGAGGAAGTCCCACTTCCCCCCCCCCCAGATGTCATTTCAGGGGGGGGAAGAAAGTCCAACTCCCCCCCCAGTTGTCACTTCCGGGGCGAAGGAAGTCCTACTTTTCCCCCCGAGTTCTTACATCCGGGTGTTTGAAGTCTCACTTCCGGTTGGGAGGAAGTCCCACTTCCCCCGCAGTTGTCACTTCCGGGTTTGAGGAAGTCCCACTTCATCACCAGTTGTCACATCCGGGGGAAGGAAGTCTCACTTCCGGTTTGGAGGAAGTTCCACTTCCCCCCCAGATGTCACTTCCGGGGGGGAAGAAAGTCCCACTCCCCCCCCAGTTGTCACTTCCGGTTGGGAGGAAGTCCCACTTCCCCCCAGATGTCATTTCAGGGGGGGGAAAGGAAGTCCCACTTCCTCACCAGTTGTCACTTCCGGGGGAAGGAAGTCCCACTTCCCCCCAGATGTCACTTCCGGGTGGGGGACGAAGTACCCTTCCTCCCGAGTTGTCACTTCCGGGGGGGAAGGAAGTCCCACTTCAACCCCAGATGTCACTTCCTGGGGGGGAAGGAAGTCCCACTTCCCCCCCGGGTGTCACTCCGGGGGGGACGAAGTCCCTTTCCCCCCGAGATGTCACTTCCGGGGGGAAGGAAGTCCCACTCCCCCCCAAGTTGTAACTTCCGGGGGTGGGAAGTCTGACTTCCGGTTGGGAGGAAGTCCCACTTCCGGTTTGAAGGAAGACCCACTTCAACCCCAGATGTCACATCCGGGGGAACGAAATCCCCTTCCCCCCGTGTTGTCACTTCCGGTGGGAGGAAGTTCCTACCAGATGTAACTTCCGGGGGGAAAGAAGTCCCCTCCCCCCCAGTGTTCACTTCCGGGGGGGGAAGAAAGTCCCCCCCCCAGTTGTCACCGGGGCGAAGGAAGTCCTACTTTTCCCCCCGAGTTCTTACATCCGGGTGTTTGAAGTCTCACTTCCGGTTGGGAGGAAGTCCCACTTCCCCCGCAGTTGTCACTTCCGGGTTTGAGGAAGTCCCACTTCCTCACCAGTTGTCACTTCCGGGGGGAAGGAAGTCTCACTTCCGGTTTGGAGGAAATTCCACTTCCCCCCAGATGTCACTTCCGGGGGGGAAGGAAGTCCCACTCCTCCCCCTGGTTGTCACTTCCGGGGGGAAGGAAGTCCTACTTTTCCCCCGAGTTCTTACTTCCAGGGGTTTGAAGTCTCACTTCCGGTTGGGAGGAAGTCCCACTTCCCCCCCAGATGTCACTTCCGGGTGGGGGACGAGGTCCCCTTCCTCCCGAGTTGTCACTTCCGGGGGGGAAGGAAGTCCCACTTCCCCCCCGGGTGTCACACAGGGGGGGGACGAAGTCCCCTTCCCCCCAGTTGTCACTTCCGGGGTTGAGGAAGTTCCACTCCCCCCCCCAAATGTCACTTCCGGGGGGAAGGAAGTCCCACTCCAACCGAGTTGTAACTTCCGGGGGTGGGAAGTCTGACTTCCGATTGGGAGGAAGTCTGACTTCCGGTTTGGAGGAAGTTCCACTTCCCCCCAGATGTCACTTCCGGGGGGAAGGAAGTCCCACTTCCCCCCCCCCAGTTGTCACTTCCGGGGTTGAGGAAGTCCCACTTCCTCACCAGTTGTCACATCCGGGGGAAGGAAGTCTCACTTCCGGTTTGGAGGAAGTTCCACTTCCCCCCCCAGATGTCACTTCCGGGGGGGAAGAAAGTCCCACTCCCCCCCCAGTTGTCACTTCCGGTTAGGAGGAAGTCCCACTTCCCCCCAGATGTCATTTCAGGGGGGGGGAAGGAAGTCCCACTTCCTCACCAGTTGTCACTTCCGGGGGAAGGAAGTCTCACTTCCGGTTCGGTGGAAGTCCCACTTCCCCCCAGATGTCACTTACGGGTGGGGGACGAAGTACTCTTCCTCCCGAGTTGTCACTTCCGGAGGGGAAGGAAGTCCCACTCCCCCCCCAGTTGTCACTTCCGGTTGGGAGAAAGTCCCACTTCCCCCCCCCAGATGTCATTTCAGGGGGGGGAAGAAAGTCCCACTCCCCCCCCCAGTTGTCACTTCCGGGGCGAAGGAAGTCCTACTTTTCCCCCCGAGTTCTTACATCCGGGTGTTTGAAGTCTCACTTCCGGTTGGGAGGAAGTCCCACTTCCCCCGCAGTTGTCACTTCCGGGTTTGAGGAAGTCCCACTTCCTCACCAGTT
>CAJRAI020000314.1:0-40000 GCA_907164885.2 Dolomedes plantarius
TTTTTTTTTTTTTAAACCCCTCTGCTACGCCCACATCTTCAAAATTTTTCTTTCAATTTTCTCGATTTTTCGTTTAATTTTTGTCCCCCCCATCCTCCCCCCCTCTCCCCGCTCTTTTTTTTTTTTTTTTTTAACCCTCTGCTCCGCCCACATCTTCAAAATTTTCTTTCAATTTTCTCGATTTGTTTAATTTTTTGTCCCCCCCTCCTCCCTCTCCTCCCCCGCTTTTTTTTTTTTTTTTTTTTTAACCCCTCTGCTCCGCCCCCATTTCAAAATTTTTTTTTCAATTTTTCTCGATTTTTCGTTTAATTTTTTGTCCCCCCTCCTCCTCCCCCGCTTTTTTTTTTTTTTTTTTTTTTTTTTTAACCCCTCTGCTCCGCCCACATTTTCAAAATTTTTCTTTCAATTTTTCTCGATTTTTCGTTTAATTTTTTGTCCCCCCCTCCTCCTTTTTCTGGATTTTTTGTTTAATTTTTGTCCTCCTCCCCCTCTCCCTGCTCTTTTTTTTTTTTTAACCCCTCTGCTGCCCACATCTTCAAAATTTTTTTTAATTTTTTGGATTTTTGTTTAATTTTTTGTCACTCTCCTCCATTACCCCGCTCTTTTTTTTTTTTTTTTTTTTTTTTTTTTTTTTTTTAAACCCCTCTGCTCCGCCACATCTTCAAAATTTTTCTTTCAATTTTTCTCGATTTTTCGTTTAATTTTTGTCCTCTCCTCCCTCTCTCTCCCCGCTCTCTTTTTTTTTTTTTTTTTTTTTTTTTTTTTTTTTTTTTTTAACCCTCTGCTCCCACAATCTTCAAAATTTTTCTTTCAATTTTTCTCGATTTTTCGTTTAATTTTTGTCCCCCCACTCCCCCTCCTCTCCCCCGCTTTTTTTTTTTTTTTTTAACCCCTGCTCCGCCCACATTTCAAAATTTTTTCAATTTTTCTCGATTTTTCGTTTAATTTTTGTCCCCCTCCTCCCCGCTCTCCTCCCCCGTTTTTTTTTTTTTTTTTTTTTTTTTTAAACCCCCCTCTGCTCCCGACACATCTTCAGAATTTTTCTTTCAATTTTTCTCGATTTTTCGTTTAATTTTTGTCACCCCCTCTCCTCACCCCCTCTCCTCCGCTCTTTTTTTTTTTTTTTTTTTTTTTTTTAAACCCCCTCATGCTCCGCCCACATATTCAAAATGTTTTTCTTTTCAATTTTTCTCGATTTTCGTTTTAATTTTTGTCCGCCCCTCCTCCTCCCCCCCTCTCTCCACCGCCTCTTTTTTTTTTTTTTTTTTTTTTTTTTTTTTTTTTTTAAACCCCCTCTGCTAAGCCACATCTTCAAAATTTTTCTTTCAATTTTTCTCGATTTTTCGTTTAATTTTTTGTCCCTCCTCCTCCTCCCTCTCTCCTCCCCCGCTCTCTTTTTTTTTTTTTTTTTTTTTTTTTTTTTTTTTTTTTTTTTTTTTTTTTTTTTTTTTTTTTTTAACCACCTCTGCTCCTCCCCACATCTTCAAATTTTTCTTCAATTTTTCGCGATTTTTCGTTTAATTTTTTGTCCCCCCTCCTCACCCCTCCCTCTCCTCCCCCCGCTCTTTTTTTTTTTTTTTTTTTAAACCCTCTGCTCCGCCCACATTTTCAAATTTTTCTTTCAATTTTTCTCGATTTTTCGTTTAATTTTTTGGTCCACCCATCCTCCCCGCTCTCCTCCCCCGCTCTTTTTTTTTTTTTTTTTTTTTTTTTTTTTAAACCCTCTGCTCCGCCCACATCTTCAGAATTTTTTTTTCAATTTTTCTCGATTTTTCGTTTTAATTTTTTTTTCCCCCCACTCCTCCTCCCCCCTCTCCTCCGCTCTTTTTTTTTTTTTTTTTTTTTTTTTTTTAAACCCCCTCTGCTCCGCCCACATCTTCAAAATTTTTCTTTCAATTTTTCTTGATTTTTCGTTTAATTTTTTGTCCCCCCCATCCTCCCCCTCCCTCTCCTCCCCCGCTCTTTTTTTTTTTTTTTTTTTTTTTAACCCCTCTGCTCCGCCCACATCTTCAAAATTTTTCTTTCAATTTTTCTTGATTTTTCGTTTAATTTTTTGTCCCCCCCTCCTCCTCCCCCTCTCCTCCCCCGCTCTTTTTTTTTTTTTTTTTTTTTTTTTTTAAACCCCCTCTGCTCCGCCCACATCTTCAAAATTTTTCTTTCAATTTTTCTCGATTTTTCGTTTAATTTTTTTGTCCCCCCCATCCTCCCCCCCCTCTCCTCCCCCGCCTCTTTTTTTTTTTTTTTTTTAACCCCTCTGCCTCCGCCCACATCTTCAAAATTTTTCTTTCAATTTTTCTGATTTTCGTTTAATTTTTTGTCCCCCCCTCCTCCTCCCCCTATCCTCCCCCGCTCTTTTTTTTTTTTTTTTTTTTTTTAAACCCCTCTGCTCCGCCCACATCTTCAAATTTTTCTTTCCATTTTTGGTTTTTTCGTTTAATTTTTTGTCCCCCCCATCCTCCCCCTCCCTCTCCTCCCCCGCTCTTTTTTTTTTTTTTTTTTTTTTTTAACCCCTCTGCTCCGCCCACATCTTCAAAATTTTTCTTTCAATTTTTCTCGATTTTTCGTTTAATTTTTTGTCCCCCCCTCCTCCCCGCTTTTTTTTTTTTTTTTTTTTTTTTTTTTAACCCCCTCTGCTCCGCCCACATCATCAAAATTTTTCTTTCAATTTTTCTCGATTTTTCGTTTAATTTTTTGTCCCCCCTCCTCCCCCCTCCCTCGCTCTTTTTTTTTTTTTTTTAACCCCTCTGCTCCGCCCACATCTTCAAAATTTTTCTTTCAATTTTTTCTCGATTTTTTCGTTTAATTTTTTGTCCCCCCCTCCTCCCCCGCTCTTTTTTTTTTTTTTTACCCCCTCTGCTCCGCCCACATCTTCAAAATTTTTCTTTCAATTTTTCTCGATTTTTCGTTTAATTTTTTGTCCCCCCCTCCTCCCCCGCTTTTTTTTTTTTTTTTTACCCCCTCTGCTCCGCCCACATCTTCAAAATTTTTCTTTCAATTTTTCTCGATTTTTCGTTTAATTTTTTGTCCCCCCCCTCCTCCTCCCCCCTCTCCTCCCCCCCCCCCTTTTTTTTTTTTTTTTTTTTTTTTTTTTAAACCCTCTGCCCCGCCCACATCTTCAAAATTTTTCTTTCAATTTTTCTCGATTTTTCGTTTAATTTTTTCCCCCCCTCCTCCTCCCCCCTCTCCTCCCTTTTTTTTTCTTTTTTCTTTTTTTTTTTTTTAACCCCTCTGCTCCGCCCACATCTTCAAAGAAAAAACTATCAACTAAAACTATTAGAACTATTAGAAACCATTTAAGAAAATTATTTTTATAACATAAATACATATCTCAAGATTCTTCTTTAAAAAGTGTATTGTAGTTTTAATTTTTCTAAATTTCTAATTTTTCTCTATTTCTTAATGAGATCATTATTAACTTTAAAAATTATAAACTTGCTAATTCTTTTTCCTTTTCTTTTCATAGCAAACCATCTCCATTATACAAGCATCTCTTAAGTATGTACATTATAATTATTTTATTATACTATAATAATATTAAGTAGTTAATATCTTGTATTTCATTAAGAATAGATTATACATCTCATTAATAAATACCCATTCTGAAATATTCAAAACTTTAGCTTTATCAAAATTGATCCAAATTACTAAATAAAGTACACATTTCAACATCTCTACTGAAAAGTCTCACTGAAAAGTCTCACTGAAAAGTCAAATTCATTGAAATGCACATCTCTCAAACTAACCATTCAGTTGTAATTCATAAATCTCAAAACATACAAACAACATTTTTCAACTTTATATTTCAATTCTGACTTAGAATCATCTTCTTAGATCTGCAGTGCTAAAAGGCTTCAAGAGAAAGTATTAAAAATTAAGTTATTTTATACGATAAATTCATAACAATTATGATTATTCACACTTTTTGATATCTACACCATGTACAGATATCCTATGGCTTTCATTCTTCTGTTATAAAGGACATTTAATGCAAATTAGATTAATTAACCACACAACTCAATATCATCCCACTTAAAAATATCATTTTCAATAATCAAATTTTATCAAAATAGAAATTTACTTCATCAGTATATAACATCTGTACTAACATGTAACAAGTCTATCAACAAAAAATTACTCTCCCCATATTTAAAATATAACATACATATACATATGTACATATCTTGTATACTTTCATACATATCTTGACATTATATGCATTTTATCTGTTCGAATACAGTTTTACTAGAAGGCACAATTTTAATCAAGAAATCTAATTTTTAGTTCTTAAATTTTTGTATAATATCCTTTTGTATTCACACACTGTGTTTTATACAAGTCTTACCACTGCATGGGATGAAATCTTTTAAAGTAAAAGAGAAAACTCTGTTTATAAACAGGTATTAAACTTATGTCGACAGTATCAGGAGAATTTTACTACACCATGGGAGGATAAGTAGAGATATCCTATGGCTTTCATTCTTCTGTTATAAAGGAATTTTACTACACCATGGGAGGATAAGTAGAGATATCCTATGGCTTTCATTCTTCTGTTATAAATAGAAATTTACTTCATCAGTATATAACATCAGTACTAACATGTAACAAGTCTATCAACAAAAACTGACATTATATGCATTTTTTTTGCTTCGAACACAGATTCTTGTTTTACTTGAAGGCACAATTTTAATCAACAAATCTAATTTTTAGTTCTCAAAAATTTGTATAATATCCTTTTGTATTCACACAGTCTTTTATACAAGTCTTACCACTGCATAGGATGAAATCTTTTAAAAGTTAAACTCTGCTAATAAACAGGTATTAAACTTATGTCCACAGTATCAGGAGAATTCTATTTCCAAACTTTTAATGATGCTTAAAATGATGCTTATTATTAAATCCAGTTTCTTCAGCTAAAATCATTAAGTGAGTTAATGAATGTTCAGACACTTACCTTTTATGCAGCTTTCAAGAAAAACAAAATATATTTAATTGTCGTTATCTTCTTACAAAGTAATATTTCAATAATTTTGCAAAATACTGGAGGATTAGATTTAAAACTATTTTCAGTAGCAATTCAAATAAATTTCATACTCTTATAAGTATTATTACCCCTCCAAATAATCCTTAGACCTTACAAAGTATATGAAAAATGAGAATCTTTTGTCTCTGATGCCAGAGATTTAAAACTATATTTCTATGTAAACAATAGCTGATAACAATTTCTTAAAAAGACAAGTATTTAATTACATTTTGGAATGTATTTTCACACACCCAAACTGTAACAGATTATGAAATAGAATAATCACCACCACTTTAACCTCACTTGCAATTAGTCTCTTATCAATACACTTTCAACGTATGGAATTTATAAATTTACATCTCATGTTGTTTACATTTCAAACTGAACAACTCAAAACAAATCATTCCAAGCATCACATAATATTAGCTTATTTTTTAGTAAGTTATATCTTTGTTTAAATCTGCTTTCACACTTTTGAACCAATTTAAAAAGAATAGTTTCTCGGAATATAAACTAGTTCACAAGTTTTTTAACTTACTAATCATCAACAAAGATTAATGAACATTTTAGGACATATAAAATTTACATTATGATTTATATATATATATATATGTTTATAACTAAATTTCAAGATACTAGTTGCAAGAAATCCTACATCTCTCGCATAACACCATTATAATTGCACAAAATAGTTTAACTCATCATTACTTCAGATACTCATATATTTAAGTCAAATACAGATTATGCATAGCATAAATCCTATATTAATATGAAATTGTACTTTAAAATCAATCTTAAGTAATTTAAATCTTTTAGAATTATCAAATAAATTTCACAATAAATTTCTGCAATAAATTTTACACTATATAATACTCTAAGAAAATCACACTTTCAATGACACGATTAATTTACCAATCAAAACATTTTTTGCATCAAATATACACAGCAATATTTCCTGAATTATCTATAGTGGAATTTCGAAAAACAATACAGCTACCTATTTAGTCAAAAGTTTAGCTCATTCTAAAATTGATCCAAATTACTAAAATAAATGAAACATCTTTATTAAAACATTTCTACTGAAAACTGAAAAGTCAAATTCAGAGATTTGCACTACATGCAAATCTATGAAAGTAACCATTCAGTTGTTTCATATATTTAAGCCAAATACATAAAAACCATGTAATATCAATATGAAATTGTACTTTAAAATCAATCTTCATACAATCTTATACATACAAACAACATTTGTATGTTCATAAATCTTAAAATCTTGATGGCCTGTTCAGAAATACATACAAACAACATCTTAAAACATTTCATATGTTTCAACTCAATCTTAATATGTTTCAACTAATCTTAGATCATTCTTTGCTAAAATGCTTTAAGAGAGCATAATTTATCTTGTATCATAACAAATACTTTTGATTCAGATTTTTTGATTTCTACACCTTGTACATTAAGTACACTTGTATTAAACTATACAAATATTAAACATACTTCTCCACTTGTATTAAACTTGTATGTCTACTTTCAGCCTGGTTTACTCACAAAAACTAATACCATACTAAGCACCAATTTTTCAAAATCAGATTTCTCCGTTTAAAACATTGAAACAGTAATAATCTATACAAACAACTGCAATCAATTTTACAGTATATAATACTTTAATAAATGGAATTCAATCTATCAATTGCATCTGTTTCAGAACAAGATCCAAAAATCAATCTTTTTGTAAATCTAAAAACAATTTGGAATCAAAACAGAACTCAACACATCTTAAAACCCATTTCTCACTCAATAGAAACCATGAAATCTTAATTATGTTGTAAAACAACCATGAAAAAGTTACAGAATACATATTTTTACGATATTAAAATTCAACAATAAATTTTAGAATGTCAGCATCTTAACCTCTTAAACACATAGAACTACTTGATTTTTTTTAAAAAAAAAATGGATTTCTCAAATGAGCCAGTGGTATCCAAACAATTACTCTTCAACTTACTGTCAACTTAGTATACAAACAACTGCAATCAATTTTACAGTATATACTTTAATAAATGGCATTAAATTTATCAATTACATCTGTTTCAGAACAAGATCTAAAAATCAATCTTTTTGTACATCCTTTCAACTAAAAAATCAATTTGGAATCAAAACAGATTTCTCACAGTTTTCCATCGCAGCATTTACTTTCGTCGGCGAAAATTCATCAAACTTTGGACACTAAAAGAAATTACTCTCACTGTCTACCTTAATTATCTTACTATAATTATTCAGGTTTCCGAGAAATATCGCGGCAGAGCATAAAATTTCAAAAACAGAGGAAATTGCACTCAAATCGTGACGAAATTTCAAGAATATATAATATATTGGATAAGAAATAGATCTTACCTTTGAAAACATTTCTTTCCAGTATTCTAGAAATATCAGCATAGAAAATCAGCGTATGTGTATTCCAGATAGATTCATGGCGAGACGCCATCTTTCATAAACTCCTCTCAAACTTCACGAGAAAGTTGAAAAGATACGTACGAGACTGAAATTTAATAAGAAGAATTTAACACGAAGAATATTACAATGACAAGATTAGCTCTAAAAATATCCGATAAATCACACCGTCTGAAAAGGTTAACTCGAACATATTAATGCACCACACCGACTACACTATTCATTAGTTAAATACAAAACTATACAATACAATATAATGTACTATCCATAGTTATATACAATAAAATACACTATGCATAGTTATATACTAAACTATACAATATTAGTTATATACAATACAATACATTATGACGGAAGAAATTATTTTTTTTATCCATATAACTTAATTTAAAACACTACCGAGAATCTCAAAAATAAATGTCACGTGAATAAATCAACTTAATATTTCATTTATGCGACAGAAACACACTCGCCATACATTTTTAAGCCATCGTGAAGATTACTGAAATATTATTACACTTAAAAAAAGTTTCAACTAACATCGACAAATTACATATCGTTGTAAATAACATACATCGAACCGTACATCATTCAATAATATTTCAAACTTCAATTAAGGAGGTAATAAACGAAAAAGGAAACTCTAAACTAAATAAGTATAATAAAAAGATTAAGTACAACAAAAGAAATAAAGTATTCACCAACTGAAAAGAAACTTAAAAGCATACATTATCATAACTTCGACACATTTTAAAAATTAAAGATTAAAAATCCCTACCATTTCATTAAAAGTCACCATCCAGCACGAGTACGATAGGAATTACTTTAGCAAACATCTTCGGGAAATCGGAAGTAATACTCCAATTTTAAAACCGATACAGAAAAAATGTTCAATTTCATAACATGATTGAAAAAAATAAATTTCAGAGTCGAAGCATAAAATAGCTTATTCACAGAAAAATACGAATGATAATAAAATTCTGGTAATCGACCTTAATTACTTTACAATAATTATTCAGGTTTCCGAGAAATATCGCGGCAGAGCATAAAATTTAAAAAACACAGGAAATTGCACTCAAATCGTGACGAAATTTCAAGAATATAATATATTGGATAAGAAATAGATCTTACCTTTGAAAACATTTCTTTCCAGTATTCTAGAATTATCCAAAAATTCCCATTCCATCTCGAAATTTCCTCGAACAGAGGAAACGATTTTCCTCTGTTTCGGAGGAAAGCGCCACTTTTCATCGCCGCGTTGTACGAATACTCTATCCGTTGTTACCAACTGCCTTTCGACTCAACCGCGAGATGAAAGCACAAATCGAAAGATAGCCCCTCCAAAGTTCTGACCAGAATACTCGCTGCTTCACTTTTTGTGTTACATTTTCCAGAACTTTTTATTCGCCTCGGTGCGGGACAGTTTATAACGACGGCAAAATCACACGCACCCTTATTGGGTTTTCAATAATATAACTACTGGACAATTTAATTAATATTAAAAAATAGTGAGATACATATATATATATATATATATATATATATATATATTTATTTAGAGAGAGATAATTCCAAGCTGTATGTATATATCAATATATGTATATATATTTATATATACATATACACATATACACATAATATATATGGATAGATAGATATTAGAGGGAAAGAGAGAGTGGGAGACTGAGAAACATGCTTAAATATATATAGAAACTCTTGCCGGAAAAGTCGTCAAATAAATATAACATTTTCCCGGCAAATTATATCAGAAATGTCCGTACATCAGGAGCTCATTTCTTATGACTTTTCTTGACAAAGTATGAGGCATTTTAATAAATGGCATTCAATTTATTAATTTCATCTGTTTCAGAACAAGATCCAAGATCGTACATCCTTTCAACTAAAAACAATTTGGAATCAAAACAGATTTCTCACAGCACTGAATACATCTTAAAACCTATTTCTCACCGAATATAAACCATCAAATCTTAATTATGTTGTAAAACAAGCATGAAAAAGTTACAGAATACATATTTTTACAATATTAAAATTCAACAATAAATTTTAGATGTCAGCATCTTAATCCGTTAAACATAAGCATGACATAGAACTACTTGCTTTTTAAAAAGAAGTCATTTCTCAAATGAGCCAGCGGTATCCAAACAAAAAAAAATTATAACTCTTCAATTACTTAAGCTGTTTACTTAAGTTTGTATATCCCTTGAACACCGTTTCAACAGAAACAACAAGTGCGTATGGACTCGCAATAAATCCACATTTCTTATTCGAAACATCATCTACTCAAAAAGCTATCACATTAAAACACGCTACAATCGTGTTAAAATTTAACAATGCGTGTTTAAATACAACATCCAAATATCATCATAATAATACAGTTATTAGAAAATAAAACGATGTACGATTTCATATCTGGTATACGTAGGGGAAACAAAAACAAAGCTTACCCGTTTAAAAATCTTTTCCCAAGTTATTCCGAATACGTTTGGTTTCCAGTCTGCCGTAATCCAATTTTTCATCTTTCCGAAAACGATAATACGAAAACGAAACATGCCAATATCACGTTCGTTTCGAAATCTGTACGTGCATAGCAACACGACTCACTAATATTTCAAAAATTGAGCGATAACATCTTTGTAAACATGCCATAAATGCTATTCAGAAATTGCCAGCCATATTGGGTTGCTGTCGTCTATCCAAATCTGACACACGGCGCGCCAAATTGAATGCTCGCTCACTTTAAACATTCAAAAAAAACCATGCTTGAATCGGGCCAGAAAAATACTTTCAGAGGAGTTTACTTTCTACGCGAATTCTAGTAGCATTCGCCGATTACATAACAGCCCAGAGGAGAATTTTTATCTTGATACAAGCTTATTCACTTTCAAGCGTCACCGTTCCACCCCAATCCCCTCTCCTCTAGGAGTGCTTCCGCATATTCGCCAATTACATAACAGCCCACAGGCGAAAAAGTTCTCGTGCAAGCTTTTTTCCCCCGTCCCGCTTCATTCCCCCTCCGAAATGAACTTCGGAGGAGGAAATCGTTTTCTATTCATTTTGTATTCGAGGAAAGCTTTGGGTTTGCGTGCGGATAAACGTTTCTAAGCGGAAGTAAATTTGAAAATGGCTTGCGCTGGATAAAAATAGCTTTTGTTTTTCCTCTCGTGTACTCGAGAGAAGATTTATTTTAGATGGCGCTTAAATGTACAGGCTTACTCAGAGAAAAGATTCACGCGTGGTGGTCTTGAATCGCTCGCCGAACCAGAAAAGCTATCTGCGGGAAGGGTTTTCCAAAGAGCAAATCTTTATCGATTTTCTTTTAAATTTTATAAAAATCGGGCATCACTGTAAATGTTAAGGGTCGGATTGGAGTTAAATTTATCGTCGTCGTAGCAGGTGAATAGTGATTGAAGGAACCACGTGCGAGTGTTAAGATGGAATTTCTAAAAGCCTGAGCGGGCCGGTTAGAATCCCGTCACTCGAATGAGATTCGACAAATAACTCCTATCTGTTTTCAGACGCGCACATTTTCGAATTCGTAAAGGAAAGAATTAAGAACTCTTCCATAAGATATTTCTAGTAAAAACTCAGACCCCTCTGAAAAATTTTTATACTGGAAAATTTATCGTATTTATACTTCGTATAGCGTTACGAGAATTTATACATTTATATATGTATGCGTTACTCTATACAGTCGAACCCCGTTATAGCGAACCCTGTATATAACGACCTAACGCTTATAACGGACGAAAATTTTGGTTACCGTCGTTTTCCTATTATAATAAGTATTGTGTCACTTAAATGTAATCCTTTTATCGGTCCATTTTCTTCTTTTCTATGTGCAAATGTACTCTTTCGGAGATATATGAAATCGCCATTTCGTTGTTCTCGGATCTATTAAGTCATCGGAAGGCATTTTTAGCCCGAAACGATCACATATAAAAGAATTACGATTCGAATAAAGTTCGTGACAGACTTTTAATAGCTTTAATCGTGTCGTTTGCGTGTTTAAGAATGGGTTTTTCAAAATGGCGAGATTCAGAGAATAGGAATTCCGTCCGTTGGTAGTACTTTTAAACACTTCTACGTTTTAAACATTTTCGCGTTTTCGTCAAAATAAAAAAAGCGTCAGAAAAATCATACCAATTTAACAAAAATTATATACACAGAATTTAAATGCGATTTGCCGCGTCGTGAAAGAAAATTCCTAAATTCGTAAGAATCTTCTTCAAATAAAAAATCGAAAATCGAAAACCGGTACGAAATATATTTACGAGATAATATAATACATTTCGAATTAGCTTCTAAGTTATCGAAGGGCATTTTTAGTTACTACGAGTTTACTGCAAACTGTTTTTTTTCCAAAGTCGTTCTCGAAATATAAATATAATTTTCATTTTTTTTTTACTTTCTAATGATATGCCTGATTAAGCGGATGTTTCGTGCGATGCTGACGCTTGAGCAGAGAAATATTTCGATATTTTCAAATATCGATGCCGTCAGCTCGGTATTCAAATTAATTATTTAAACCGCTCTCGACATTTCATTAAAATTCAAATATCTCTTCTGAACAAACTTCTGACGAACGTGTTATTAACGTAGGGTTACTTGTCCTTGCTTACAACTCTTTTCTATCTTTGTGTTATGCTTAAGTGTATCTCTAAATATGGATGTATCTCAAAATTTTGACGCATTTTGATAATTTTATGTTTACTGCTTGTCCGAGCGATACAGACCGGGTTTGATAACTCGCGACCCACGGAAATTTCCTGTCCTCCTCTACTCACACTTGCTCATGAGTAGTTCATAGCAATTAATTGTATTCGAGTGCCAAATAATATTCAAACTTTTTACTTTTGCTGCTTGTCCGAGCGATACAGACCCGGTTTGATAACTCGCGACGCACGGAAATTTCCTGCCCTCCTCTACTCACACTTGCTCATGAGTAACTCATATCAATCAATTGTATTCGAGTGCCAAATAATATTCAAACTTTTTACTTTTGCTGCTTGTCCGACCGATACAGACCCGGTTTGATAACTCGCGACGCACGGAAATTTCATGGCCTCCTCTACTCACACTTGCTCATGAGTAACTCATATCAATCAATTGTATTCGAGTGCCAAATAATATTCAAACTTTTTACTTTTGCTGCTTGTCCGAGCGATACAGACTCGGTTTGATAACTCGATTTGATAGCTTATCCACAAATTACAATCTTAAGCACAGAATGAAGCCGTTAGAATCTTGCATGTTTAATTCTTTGCCTACGATCGCGTAAAAAGAAGCAAATATCCTTTTGCTATTCATTTTGTAAAAATTTGTCGCTGCGATAAAGTTTAGATTCTAATTAAATTTGGAGTTGATTGACAGTTTGTCGTCCAAAAACAAAATGCATATATTCAATATACTGTAAATAAACCTACGTTTCTATTAATAGTGATTTTTTTTATATTTGCGTGCCCACCTATAGTTAATCCTTGTTTGTTTGGCCCAAGGTAGCCTTTGAGTTTGATGTACTCTGTTAATTGACATTTCAACAAACTTTAAATTTCTCATGGACCGAAAACACAAGAAGAAAGTTAAACATTTCATATCTTTACATCTAATAGATATAATTTAAACTTTTCCCGACATTTCTTATCGACTCGAATCAGATATACAGGATGTATCGAAGAACGGAACTTTATTTGCTAAATCCCTTTTTGAAATTTAGTTTTGCGACGGATATACCAAATACAATGTACGTGTATAATATCCTCTTTTTCCAAACGATTTTTCACAATGACTGCTAGTTTTCAAATTTTTGGCAAAGCTCCAAGAAACATACCGTATATAGAGTATCAGTGCTGCTTTAAAAGGGAAATAATTGAATTCAAGCAAATGGCTTTTCTTCTTTTTTAATATTTATATTTTTAGATATATTTTTAAATAACAGATATAATTTAAGGATATTTAATGGCGGAACGGTCTGAAAAATGTATTTCCCAATGACGGGGCCGGATTTACACTCGATAAGGCCCTAGGCTATTTAAAATTATTAGCCCATATCTCAATTATCTCAATAGCTTAATATCTCAATAGCTCGTGTACCATTGACGTAAATCCTGCACTGCCCCTGGATAATACTAACGAAATAACGTTTTTTCTTCCCCCCCGAGCGAAAAGACACTTCTACCAAGTAATTAATAAAGTCGAGCCCAGTAATGAACTCTATTTTTATTGCTGCAATTATTTTCAAAAATTGTATTTCCCCAAGACAATTTGTGAAGCGGACAGAATATACTATATAGATATTCAGCGTTTTCAAACTTGTTAGGAAGTGTAATTATATTTCAAAACCGAAAGTATTTTATCCTTTAAAGTATTATACCCATCGGACGCCATTCTTCGATCTATCGAATCGGAAATTTAAATTTTTGGTTCTCAATTATTACGGACTTGATTTACAATACTGAATCCTCGATGAACGAGTACCCACCTTCGGTTTTAATTTTTGTTCCGCTTTGGATGTCGGAAAACGCAACTTGCACTCGTTAAATGTCTCGGATTTATATTGACATAAGCACAAGTAAGAGAGCAAACATAAATTTCACGTTCGCTTTTTCAATTTTCTCCTCTCCTCGAGTATTCTCAAAAGTGAAACAAATTGAGATAAAAGTTTCGCAGCATTCGGACATTTGCTGTGAACAGAGGATCAAATGATTGCGTCATCAATGCCCTTGTGCGTAAACGATGCAGGAGAACTGTGAAAGAACGTTGTTTTGACTAATGCTCGTCGAATATCGGAATCTAAAAATAACTACAGTGTACAGGAATGTTTCAATTGCCTCTACACTTGAGCGAAAACTTCCGGAATGCTTTTTGACCGCATTCACTGATCTCAACTGAAAAATGAAATGACTCGTTTCGTTCCTTATGTCTTTTTAATCATCACGGTTGTATAGGGTTTAGATAAATTTAAATAACCAAATACCAAATACTAAGTACAGATCGACGTATCATTTACCTGAAAGAGAGAGACGATGGATATTTAAGTCTAGCAATTGAAAATAACACAATTTTCGACGGCAAGTGAAATAAAACGCTCTACCTAACGTACGCTTAATCTACCCATAATTGGCATACAAGAAATTAATACGTATCATTATACACGCCTTCTTCCGACGAACATATACGTCAAGCACAGATATTTTACGGATAGTCCCATCACCTCTTCGGAAACAAAACTATTTACGAAATCGACTAGTTTTGGTATAAATTCGGACAATTTTTCCGTTAATTTCTCTTACCGTGCATTTCTCTTTATCGTGCGTGACTTAAAGAATCGCAATTATGTCACGAACATCCACATTTCGAAATCTAAAAGAAATACTTTTGATTTTACGTGTCGAATATCAGTCATTTCTCTTTTGATCTTTAATAAAGAGACACGTAATATAATAACAAGTTATTCTCTAGCATTGAAATCTCTTCTTATTTCGTTTCATTTTCTAAAGATGGTACATTAAGAAACAGACAATTCACGCCATTTGGCCATCGCTCTTAGAGAAGAAAATGCCATTCTTTCGAACGAAACATCCGCTTAATCTAAATTGAAAGTAACGACCACTCGGCGCATGTCCGTTAACTATATTATATTAGGAACAGGATTCAAAGTAGATAATTCTTAGCGTATATTGTATGAGTTCCAGGGTGTTTCGATTATCGTAGCATTACTTATAGGGCAATGACGATTCTGAACTCACTCTAGGCCTTTTTTGATTCCATTTCCGAGTCGGTCGGAGAAATTTTTGATGTACGTCTTAAGATTACCTTTTTTAATCAATTGAATTTTGTTTATCGTCATTTTCAGTTTTAATTCTATGACATATCCGGTACCACTGTACATTATTAAATGTCTGAATTTCCAAATGACGCACATTCACATGCCTGTCATCGATATCTCATCTTTGAATTGTAACCACAAATCGAGACTCTCACTGTTTAAACAGCAAACACAAGTTAATTCTGATCATCTCTATCTCTTTCTGTCCCTCCCTCCCTCCCTCTCTTTATATATATATATATATATATATATGTGTGTGTGTGTGTATGCATGTATGTTTGTATGTTCCGGTTTAACTCTAGAGCACCTTTAAACAAGCGAAGCCGTCAGAGCGGTTCCCAGCTGCTACGATGGCTGGGTATAAATGTTTAGGCGACTTTGAACGTGGCTTTAATACGAGGCGCACGAGAGTATGAATTTTTCAAACAAATCTTTCAAACCAATTAGAAATTGGACAACTTTTCTATTATATATATATATCTTATATTACTTCGGTTATTGACGTAAAATTATGTGCGTATGCAAATAAAAGAGGTATGCGACCAATCGGCGTGGCTAAATACGGCCGGAAGAGACGGTGTAAGACAAAAAGTCTCAAGCGAAGCTGTTAGATCGGTCCCCAAAGGGTACGATGGCTGTCATTTAGGCTTTTTCTGATCCGAAGGCCCCCAAAAACTTGTATTGGCTTCGATGTTAAAAGTATCTCGTTAATTCGAACTGAATTTTTACCACTTCGGTCAATTCCAACTAAAAATTCGACTCAAAAGTTTCCTTTTCACCCGTTCGACGTTGAAAATACACGCTGCATTTATTATTTCGTGTGTGTGTGTCCAAATCATCCGTATTTCTATTCTAGAGGCGGCATTCTAGCATTCCAAGACTTGTAACGTTAATCAGTGCTTTTCCGTTATTGGTAAAGATTTTCTTATAATTTCAGAAAAACCAGTCTTTACCAGGGAGCTGCAGACAAGTTAATGTGATCTATGTACTCTTTCTACCTGGTTTGGTTTGGAACGCTACTGTCAACTTTTTGCTACACGGGGGCTAATTACACCGGGACCTACAGTTTAGAGTAGTTTCTTTTAATAGCATCCATGCCTACACTGGGACTCGAACCCACGCGATCTGAACCTAATGCATTCCCCTCACGACTTTCAATTCCTCGGCGTGTGTGGTTTTAAATATGTCAGGATGTCTACACCTTAGAAAGTAAAAAACGTTAACTTTGGATACAGATTATAGAAATTCTAAAGAAAGTACAGAATTTTAAATCAAAGTTATGTAATTTTAAAAAAAAGACCCTGTGTACTAGACAGTCCTTGGCATTCGTTCACTAATCTCGCGGCATTTTAAATTGTTTTTATCAAAACTACTTTCTTCGATTGTACTGACATATGTTATTGTGTAACTTTACTTATAGTAATCTTTACTTATCGCTATTTAAAATATCTAGTCATTATTATCGCATTAATTCTAAAAATTACTTAACTAATAGCTTAACTCAATCTCCGTTGGCCACATTACTTAGTGTATACGGTATTGTGAACAGTTCTTTAAGACTACAAGAAAACTACTTAGAGATGCTGTATACTAGACCGATGCTTGCTTATTCAGAGGCTACAATTTTAGCTTAAATGCTGCTACAAAATATTTATATACAGGTACCGTGACATGAGCCATTCTCACACTTTGCACTGAACGCTTAGAGATGCTGTACACTACACATCATCTGTCTGCACTCGTTCAAAAATTGCGGATTTTTATTTGCTATTGACACATTCGAGTAACAGCTACTTTATAACTTACTGTACTAACTTGAGTTACCGTCTATTGTACTAAACGCTTAGAGATGCTGTATACTAGACATCATCTGTCTGCACTCATTCAAAAATTGCGGATTTTTATTTGCTATCGACGCATTCAAGTAACAGCTACTTTATAACTTACTGTACTAACTTGAGTTACCGTCTATTGTTTTCTTATTAATTAGTTATTCTTATTATTACTATTATTATTATTTTATGTGTACACTGAAGAGCCACGAAAAAATTTATGTGCCTATGCAAATGAAAGAGGTGTTCAACCAATCAGCGTAGCCGGAAGCGCCTGTGTAAGACAACAAGCGTCACGCGAACCTGTTAGATCGGTTCCCCCTGTAAACAAATTGAATTCGGTTAGCGTCCTGTTATCTTGCTATAAGTTCAATCACAAGATGGACCCCATTCCAATTTCAATTTAGTTTATTTAGTGATATCAACAATTTTAATAAAGAAAATGACCGGTGTAATGTTTTCCCGAGGATTAATCTTATAAAAATAAGATATCTTAAACCGATTATCTTACGAGTAAACACTGATACGTCATGCTTTTCTGATTTTTTTTTGAAACGTATTTCATTCCTTCCTATTCCTTTTTTGTATAATACTGGATGTATATAAGCTACGTCTTGGTTCGCCTAGTAATGTCCTATCAGTATTCATCCAGTGTTAAATCAGTGTTTATTAAACTTGGCATAATTTCAATAACGCAATATTTCAATTCGTGCGATTCATATAACGTAATAAAATGACCTATTCATGTTTCGCCAAAATCATTTCAGTTTTATATAAAAATTGACAAAATCCCGTCAAGTTTAACGAAATTAACGATCGCCAAAAAATCTTTTAAATTGAGGTGAATAATATGATGAAAAACAAATATCTTTTCGGAGCTATGAGACACCATTTCGTTATTATTCTCGGATCTATTAAACCGAAAGGCATTTATTTTTAGGCCCAAACGATCAGATATCAAACAATTACGGGTCGAATAAAGTTCAATTTTTGAATAATTCAATTTTAAAGGAGTTTCTAATTTTAAACTCGAGTAACTGCTTCTGTATTGAAAATCTATCAGCAATGGCGACTTCGAAAAAATAATCCTTTCCGGCACTCATGGTCTCATATCTAAAGGCGGGAAAACCGTCTAAATTCATTCGCACACGTGCATTGCGAAAAAATAATAAATTTTGTGTCACGTGACATTCAAATGTACGTGTAGAATCCTCATTTCCAGAAAGACTGCGAGTTTTCAAACTTTTGGCAGAGCTCCAAGAAATGTAACCGCGCAGATTTCAAATTTTTAAATAATCCTCACGTGATACTCGACGATATACATATTTATGAAACATAATTTTATAGACGAAATAATGTAGAAGGAAGTATTCAAATTGAATCTAATATAAAGAATACTAAAGAATAAAGTACAGTTGATATTATATCGTAGAACATTTCATTTTTAACATTTCTTTGGATAATGTCCAGTCGTCTGCCGCAATTGAAAAAATATGTTTCCTGTTCATTTAGTTGTTATGCACGGGACGATAAATTTATTCATTGTACCACGGGATAAAACAAATCACGTGATCGACATTTAATAAATCATATTCTGAAAATTAATCTTTTTTAAAATTCACCAAAAATCGGGAAATGGAGGTAAAGATTCGAAATTGATCTCATTCAGAAGGAATTTTTAGGATCTTTCTCGTGATGTAAATATTATAACCCTCAGATTATTATTTTAAATGCAAACTTAAAGTTACCGAAACGGCTTAAAAATTCTGATTCTAAAAAATCTGAGAGGAATTTTTCAAAAATCTCTCTCGGTGCACCCCTACACCCTAAGAAGAATCGCCATGCAAAATTTCAGCCCTTCAGGTCCGGCAGTTTGGTCTGTGCGTTGTTACGGAACCGTTTTATATACTATATAGATAATCGACCCGCAAATTTGCTTTCAAGAAATGAATGCACATTATTACATTCAAATATACACCTACATGGATATTTTAAAGGACAGATCACGCTCGAGGATAGTCAGACTCTATTAAATTATTTAAACGAATGCTCCTAGGTACATGTCGACAGGAAGTACACGTTATGATTATACACACTTGCGTTGAAACAGAACGTACTTTAAATTTACGAAAATTAATTAAGTACCGCAAACCTCGATATCTTTAAAAATTGTTAAACAAAATATTGGCAAATATTTCATGTGAGGCGTTATTTCATACGCTTAACGATGGATTCGCTTTATTTAAAAGATTATGATGCTCTTAATCCATTCTATTTAAAAACAAAATTATACGCATTCATAAAAGAATCTGTTTCTAACGTCCCAATCTTTTAAAATTTCCTCGCACGAGTGAGTGAACGCTGGACGTAATGGCCAATACCACACGTCACTTCAACCTTCGCCGGAACGTGATTATTAATTTATACATTTGTGAAACATACACGTCCATTTATAAAGAAATTGATCGAAAATTTTGTTTCATCGTGCGAGATTGAATGCTCTTACGGTTCACTTAAAACACCATGCTTTTATCGGGCCAGAAAAATGAGCGAATCGTTTTTTATATTTTTCTTTTTACTTGGAATCGGAGAGATTTGCTGTAACTCCGTGTTAATGTTTTGTCTAAGAGCGAGAAAAGTGCAAGTACAGCTCTGGCTGTGATATTCGCCGAGGAACGGATGTCTAAAATTAGATTTGGGAGCGAGATATACTTCCTTTTTTGGAGTCTGTCAACGGGGAAAAGTTTTAGCGCCGGTTTTGAGAATCACAGGCTTTACGATTTAGAATTTCGTTCGTAGACGAAAGACATTTAAATGTCGCACAAAAAGGTTTAGAAGAAAACATTTTAATTCTGTCTTTTTTCATAGGGGCGAGGCACTCGTTTTTAAATTTTCGGTATTTTACTCTACATGCAAAATGACAATAATTTATATTCTTTTTCAGTGCGTCACTATACGGTCGAACCCCGTAATAGCGAACCCTGTATATAACGAACTAACGCTTATAACGAACGAAACTTTCGGTCAAGTCGTTTTCCTGTTACATGCAATTCAATAAGTATTGTGTCAGTTTAATGTAAACTTTCTCGGTCGATTTAATTCAACAATTATCATTTTTAATATCACTTTTTAATCTATCTTTATTGAATACACATTGCGACTTATTCATTTTGTGAAATCTAGCATCGTTCTTAACTTTTCGGATAGAGCGATCCACGGGAACGAAATTATCCACAAAAATTTACACGGGTTGGAAATTATCAGCTTCCTGTCGAAACACTGAAGATTTTTATAGTCCGTTTATCAATATAGAACTCGGACAGAAAACAATTAACGAGCCTCGACCGCAGATGACGTTCCTTTAATATATTTCAGGGTGCTATCCAAGTATCATTCTGAAAAATCATCTGCACACATACAAACGGAGGCGAACGGTGTTTAGAAATAATTCTCGATAAACCGTCAAGTTCTATCAAAGTTGCGCTAATAATACTCTGTCGTTAAGACGACAAGCGAAGCTGTTAGATCGGTTCCCAGCTGCTACTCTACATGCAAAATGACAATAATTTATATTCTTTTTCAGTGCGTCACTATACAGTCGAACCACGTTATAGCGTACCCTGTATATAACGAACTAACGCTTATAACGAACGAAAATTTCGGTTAGTTTACATTTTGCACAATACGCTAAGTTATATACAATACACTTTACTAATGAGATAGTTATAGTAGCCTGTCTCTTTGTTTTGACGTTAAAGAGAACATTTGGTTATTTCGATTTTCGATTTCGTTTTTGAAATAGGTTCACTGGGTTTTATTGAGGAAAAATTAAGACACACGTTACTTATAGGACAATTAATATTAGTGGGGCGTTATTATTACACACATATAGCGAAACGAATAAAGCGAACGAATACGGATAAAGAGAACGAAACCTTCGGTCCCTTGAAGATATGTGATTTTTAACTATATCATATGTATTAGTTTAATATGTACAATTAGGAGGGACAAAAATGATAGATTAATATATTAAAACTCGAGTAACCTAGACATTTTGCACAATACGCCAAGTTACAATACACGATACAGTTTACTAGTGAGATAGTTATACTTCACATCTTGGAACCAACACAAGTAGATATATGAGTTATGAGTGTTATTAATACAATTTCAGCGGTAACTTTATACGCCCGGTATTTACGCCTTTAAAACTTGAGATCCACAGAACATCATCTGGTTGACAGCCGGCTAATAATAAATGCGCGGTTGTGCAGTTTGACTGAGTTTTTTAATGTCTTAATTGATTATTATACGAGAGAATATTTTGAGAATATTTATTTCAGTCGTCAGTACTGAACAACCGCAGTACGGATTAACTTTATTTTGAAGTTCGCATAATTTTATTATTTTACCTGGTAGACAGCACACTTAGTGAGCTTACACTTAAGGTGGCAACTATAATGTTTATTTTAATTCCCTTCGGCACACGTGATTAGTTTTGTGTTAATTTCAGTTACGGGTTTCAACGCTGATTAACTACAGCTTGGCGATACTACGTAACGGCGAAGTCTGTTTTTGAACATCTGGTTGAACATCCTATGTGTCGTGCATGCTTCTTATTTTGGCCATGTTACCGATTAGTGCTACGGGTAATTGCGTTTTGCCTATATTTTAAACTCGAGATCTTTCGAGTTGTTGAATTTCGTTTTCCATACTTGGCCTTATCGACAGACGCAATAAACTAGTAGCTGTTACCTACTTTTAAGCGTCTACTTAATTATTTCTTTTTATCTTGTTCAGGAAGCGTCAAACACTGAAATGAATATTCAAAATGGATTACACGTCATTTTTTCAATAACAGGATAATTAATTGGAATAAGGAAATGGCGTCATCGTGACGTATTTTGGCGAAATCTACCATTTGGAATTTCTTTTCGAAGAGAATTATGAAACGACTATAATTATATATCGTATTCAGAATTTCGAGACAAACACTCTAAGAAACGAATTTTAACGAAACTCGACGTACCAAAAATTAGATATAATTGATGGATTTATAATTGTTCGCTTTCGTCGCACGTTTATATTTGCGAATAAATAATCATTCTCATTATTCAAATGCAAAGGATTTGGCGAAAAAAAGTATATAAGTTTTCCCTCCTCATGTTTGCCAAAGACAAATACAGCTATTAAAAGGGATTTTGTAACTTCCTTTACATTAATCCTACAAAATTTATTTCTCTCGAGTTTTCTATTGAAGTGAAACACCTTTAAGTGAAACACTAGATATGAACACGAAATCCATCCGAAATCCGTTCGTCGATTTTTAAAACAGCCTGTCGGAATTTGCTTACAACTCTTTGATAACCATTTCACGATTTAAATCTTAAAAATGGATACTCCCGAATAATTTTCGATTATTCATTTTTTTATTTTTATGGGGGTGCCGCACCACTGTTTTAAAAAACACAGGTTGCTGCATGAATTCATGCGAAAAGGGTTTCACTTTTGAAAAAGACAGAATTATTTCAGCAGCGGCTGGAAAAAACAGGCCGAGATTCGCAATTCCTATTTCGGTTCAACATTTTCTGAAAGCAGAAAGAAACCGCATAGATACATCTACATGGAATATTTCCAAAACACTTTCATCCCCCCCCCCCCCAAAGCTCATTCCCCTCTAGAAATCGCCGCCAGTTCTGTGGTTAACATCGAACGTTATCTGGCGCTTCCTTTAACAAATAATAAAAATAAAATTGGAGCTACAACTTCAAAAACACGTGGCGAACTTCAGCGGGACTGTGGACTACAATTGAAAACCGCAGTTTGACCTTCAAAACACATCTACATGGAGAGTTATTCTAGCCATACTGCTGCAACTGAACAATTTACAAAGCCACTTTCCTCCCCCACTCATTCCCCGCCTCGAAAGCGCCGCTCGTTCTGTGGTTAACCAGTTCGGATAGTTGATTTTTATTTTTCATTCCCAGTATTCTCAAACGGTTTTGTTTTAAGGTTTTTTTCTTTCACGAATCAAATAAATTCTCCACATTTTGTCTTGAAAAAAATTTCGATTATATATATAGAGAGAGAGATTTTTCCCATGTATAGAAACAATTTTTTCTACATTTGCTATCAAATCGTCTGCTCACATAAATTGGCGGAGGAAGATTTTTATTTCATTATTTCAAAAGCTGCAAACTCACTTTCGTACGCTCGAAATAAAAACCCGTTAGAATCTGAAACGAAATATACGTCTCGAATGGAATCGGACAAATTTAAATGCGATTTGCTGCGCCGTTAAATTTAATTCCTTAATCCATAAGAATCGTCGGGAAATTATATATTATATTTCTATAAAATATAATATATAATTTCTAACCTTTTGTTTCGAAAGAATTGTCGGTAAACCAGGAAGTTATGAAAAAGTTGCGTTAATAATACATTCTAAAGAAAAAGGTAATACAGCAAGCAGTTTTTATTTCCAAAGTCGTGTTCTTGATACATTAATGTATTTTCCGATTCTTTTTGGCCATTATTTTTAATAATGACGCCGATTGTCTACTTAGCTGGCATACCATCAGTCCGCGGGTTCGAGTCACGCTGTCGGCATGGATCTTTGCAGCCCGGATACCAAACATTTTAGGTCGCAGCACAAGTATAAAGCTTTTAATCACGATTTTTAAGTAATAATGAAACAGTTCCGTGACTGACATACAACGCACAGACCAAACCGCTGGACCTGAAGGGCTGACATTTTGCATGGCGATTCTTCTCACTCTATAGTGGTTCACTATGAGAGATTTTCGAAGAATTCATCTTAGATTATTTTTACCGGTCTGAAAACTGGTAAGTGTGCTGTCAACCATTAATGAACTGGGTGTCTATATGACGAGTTTCTCCTCTTTTGATGAGCTTTGTGAGCGATTTCTTAATTTACAAGAACTGAAAGTTGAAAAATAACAGTAATAACTTTCCACAGCATTTTTATGCCTATGCGACTTGTAGTTTTAATAGAATTTCATACCTCGAAATTAAAAATTTTCTATTAATATCAGCTTCTTATTAGCCCTCGGGCCCCAAACTTATCCGAGTCATGACACCCTTAATTAGAATCGGAATTTTCTTAATTGCAAAATAGTCACATGATATCTATATTATGTATATTATGTATAATATATATTTCATATTTGTACTTCTTTATAGAAGAAATTACAGAAATTAGTAAGAACATTAATGAATTCATACAACTCGTGTTTAATAAACAAATAAAATACTTTAATTGAGATTAATTAATTGAAATTACCTTCCGAATGCTCTTTGCATGAGATAATTTAGTTTCGGCACACTATAGTTTTAGAATCTTAGATTTAAACATTGGTATCATTTCTTTTTCGACATTAGTTTTTTAACGCCATAGAGAATTAAAGAACTTATAGTAAACTTATAGTCAATAAGGCCACTTTTTCGTGAATAAATTAAACAACTCAAAACAGACACATTTTTCTGAAAAGTGGTTTGCGCCATCCATATTCCTGACCGTGAATGACTTCCGACCGTGCCATCTTGCCTGCGAATAATGCCAATGTTGTTTCCGTGATTAAGAAGTGGATGGTACAGAATGTGTCCCGAGTCGGCACATAGCTGTGACATAGAGACCGAAGGGTGCCTTATTGAGAAATTCGGAAGAAAACGATGGCCAACATACTGGATGAGCTTCGAGAGGTATCCGGTAGTGTTGTTTAGATGAATAACACCCTCATTGAAGCACATCTGCTCGGCTTTCGCGGTCTTTCTGCCGCCCTATTGTACACAGAGTCCGACCGCGCTGCTCGGTTAATGTGCACGTCGAAAGTTGAGAGTGTATCGGCGGAAAATGGTACTCTGGAGTGACGAATCATGTACCGTTACGACGGCAGGGTCTGTGTCTGGCGTCTGCCTGCAGAAATCCTCAAACCAGAATGCGCTGTAAATTTCGTCGGAGATGAAATTATGGTCTGGGGGTGTTTCTCATGGTATGGAATGTTTCAACTTTTATCGAGCTCTGCCGTTTTCGAAATTCATCTTTCTTTTTTAATAAATGAGAATTTCGAAATCGAGTACTTATTTTTCGCCTAAAAATGCTGTTATTCCACGAAGCAGACTAATTACGACGCAGATGTATTCATTATATATTCGTTATTCGTCATTCATTATATTAATTATTCGTTATATTGACAATTTCACGTTTAACTGTTTACTGCTTGTCCAAGCGATACAGACCAGGTATGGCACGCCGCCGGAATTATAACTCGAAAAAAATTTCTCACAAAAATTTCTGTTATTCTGTTATTCTGTGACTCTATCGAATAGAAATGCGTCCATCCCTCAGTCTGTCCTTAATTCTTGTCCTTAAAAAATTGGAAAGGCGCCACGTTTAAAACTTTTGTACTAACATGGAACCGTTAAGGGTGCTGTGTACTGACAACATAGGATTCGAATAATCATACTATATCTATGTATGTATATATGTATATACACATATACACACATATTTATATATGTATACATGTATATATATATATATATTTATGTATATATGAATATATATATATATATATATATATATATATACACACAGTGGAATCTCGATCTATCGTTTTCCAAGGGGCCGTCTGAAATAACAATAAATGCTGGAAAACGATAGATGTGGGAACTTAAGAAAGCAATATGATCGTCGGGACTGGGTGAAACAAACGACACATGCGGAAAACGATGATTCGGGGAACGACCGATCGAGATTCCACTGTATATATCTATATATATACATACATACATACATACATACATACATAAATATATATATATGTGTATATACATATGTATATATATATATATGTATATATATATATATATATATATATATATATATATATATATATATATATATATATATATATATATATATATAACAGTTCCGTAACTCACTCACTGACTGACATACAACGCACAGACCAAACCGCTGGACCTAAAGGGCTGAAATTTTGCATGGCGATTCTTCTTATAGTGTAGGGGTGCACTAAGAGAGATTTTTGAAAAATTCTTCTTAGATTTTTTAAAATTAAATTTTTAAGCTGTTTTGTAACTTTTTTTAAGTTTGAATTTAAAATAATAATGTGAGGCTTATAAAATTTATATCACAAGAAAGATCTTAAAAATTCCTTTAAAATGAAATCTTTTTCGAATCTTTACCTCAATTATCTGAGTTTTGGTGAATTTTTAAAGTTTCATTTTTAGAATTTAATTTATTAAATGCCGATCACGTGATTTCTTTTTCTGGTACTTTAAATAAATTTATCGTCACGTGCATAACAACTTAATAGACAAAAAAAAATTATTTTTTTCTTTCTAATGCAGCAGACGATTGGATATTATCCAAAAAAATAAATATACCTTACGACTTTTTTATAAATATATATATATATATATATTACATCAATTGTATACATTGATCGTCGTATTTATTATAAATATATATATTTATTTTTTTGGCATTAATTGCATACATTGACTGTTGAATTTAATTTGAATGTACTCCGTAGCGAAGCGCGGGTTTTTAGCTAGTATATATATATATATATATATATATATATATATATATATATATATATATATATATGTATATATATATATATATATATATATATATATATATGTATATATATATATGTATATATATATATATATATATATATATATATATATATATATATATATGTATATACATATATACATACATATATATATATACATATATACATACATATTTATTTATATATATATATATATACATAATATATACATACAATACATGAACAGTGGATAGGCGTCAATCGAATTATTTATTAAGTAGCTTAAAACTTTATTTTAAACCTAAAAAAATATGAAATTTATATTAGAAAAATTATAATTATCAATTTTTTTAATATATAATTATCAAGAAATGCAAACTTTTATAAAAATTAACTTATTAAATATTTTACTTATTAATTATATCCACTTTTAATATAATTAGCAGCAAACATTCATGGAGAACTAATGAAAGAATATAATTATTTGCTTTTTTTCTTTTGAAAAATATTGAACAAAACAGAAAAATATAGCTATAATCTTTGAAACGCTCAAAACAGAAAAATATATGTATATTCTTTGAAACGCACGAATAATGCATGAATTTAATTAATTATTAACCAGCAGAGGAAGAACCGACTGGTCTCTGAATATATAATTAACCTCTGAATAAATTATTATGAACCGTCATAGCCTTCCAAAAAAATCCTGAGATCTCATTGGGAGTGACAAAACATCCCACACTCTAGGGGAGTTTGAAAAAAAGGAGGGTATTCCCTAGCCAAATTTGGGAGTTTACCACAGTAACATATAATCGTCCTTTTTGGCGTCCGGTCCGCTTAAGATACCTCAGCCGTTTGTTATATGAAAAGAGTCAATTTTAATAGTGATCTGTCATTCCCTCATACACAGCATCATTCCCTCATTTATTCAATAATTAAGATAATTAAAATCCCAGAAGATTTAACTGGTACAGTTTGGATCATATTACTTTTTGATAAATATAGCACAAATGTACTTGCAGGCTAAATTTTGAGATTTTTGAGGCAATTTTATTTGGGTTCAATTTCTTTTTCTTTCTTTTTTTAAAACAGCCACTTTTCAGAGAATGACCCATAAACAGTTAAACTGGATTTCTTACACAATGTACAGGATTCATCAATTAGCAATGAAACTGAACTATTCGAGGCAACAATTTTCTTAGTTACACTTTTCTTCAGTTGCTCACTCATGTGGTTTACAATATTAATACATGCATTTCTGAGAACAAAATTCTACCTGCATATATTTATGTATATAAATCTTTTAGGGAACATCTCAGTTACAGTTTGAGAGAGAAAAAATGCCCAAATGCAATCCTGTCGAGTCTCCTGCAAAAACCGATTTGGTCCAGATACAAATCGACACCAATGAGGTGAGATTCTCATTATTGCCTTTCTAATTTATGTTTTCAATTTCTGATATGTTTAAAAAATGAAAAATACTTATGTATTTTCCATAAATATATATATATATACAGTGCTTTTTTGTAAAAAAATAGGCGGTTATACGGTGCTTTTTCAAGTAAAGGTGCATATTTTTAGTACCATGTTTTCACACGCCATGCCACAGGGGAACAAAAACTCGCAATTTAAAAAAAAGCTTTTCGTTTTATATTAACACTTCATTTGTAAGTTTCTTAAAATTTCGGTTAAGTTAAGCCAAAATAACACTTAAAAAAAAGGTGGGGATATGCCGTATCCCAGCATATATACTTGATGAAACCTCTCTATGATGACCAGTCATGGTGTCTGTTTTGAGGGATGGTCATGGAAAAAGGGGGTAAAATAACATTGGCACTATGGAGTGTATGGAATTGGTTATGAACAAAATATAGTTGTTTAAGAGGGGTTGCTGGCTAGAGAAGTTTCACTGTGCATATATATATATATATATATATATATATATATATATATATATATATATATATATATATATATATATATATATGTAGATACAGGTAGTTATGAAAATAATGGAAACACTTACTGATATGATTTTTGTGTTTATAACTGTGCAGTGAAATGGAACCCCTTTTTGAAAGTGTAATACACATTTTCATATATATATATATATATATGAAAATATATATATATATATATATATATATATATATATATATATATTTTCAAAATATATATATAAAATATATATATATATATATATATATATATAGTGGTACCTTGGTACTTATCGCTAATTTGTCCCAGAAGGCACGATGAGTACCAAGCAAAACCAGAAATTTCACATTTTACTGGGCAAATTATAAATTGATGAGTTTTTTTTTTATATACAAAATCTTTAAACTACACAGACATAAATCAAAACAATAATTAGATAAAATAAAATAAAATCTATTTTCACTCAACCTGTTCTGAAAGGAGTTGATGCCCTAATGGGATAGTAGCAAAGTAGAGGAGGAGAGGGGTTATTGCTAGGGAGGGAAGTCTCCTTCCAATACAACATCAGACACTTGCACAGGTATTCTTTCTTTTCTATCTCGTAACACCGCTGATCCCTGTTGTAGACTCATATTTAGGGATGCTCACTACAAACCTATGAAGAAAAACTTGCTGCTACTTACGTTCCAAATGTTTCTGAAGTGAGACATTGTTTGATCACCAAGCAAGTCCCCATTTCGGCTTCATAGAGCTTTGTCAGGGTGACACTTTTAGTACTTACATATTATCCCATTGACCATTTTTGACAAACAAAACCTGAAGCCAAACAAATTTATAAAAACTGTTTATTCAGGACAAAAAGTTTTACACTCATACTTTTAATTATAAAATCTGTACCATAAAAAGCACTGGTTAATACAACTTTATGTTGGCATAACTTAATGACACGGTGGCACTTATATATATAATGACAACGACTGTTCAAACATTTCATTTCCCGATGTCTGCCGCAGGGTTAGCACTGTCGGCCTTTTTAGAGGCAATGCACACTGCATATTTTTCATTGCCAAACATGGTTCGTGAAGAGTGGGCTGCCAACATAGCCATGCCCTCCTTCAGATGCAACGTCACGGCCGTGTAAAAGCTGGAAGAATGCTGCTGGTTACACCATTTCCTAAGAAAGACTAACAATTTTTACCGTTAAATTTAGGACCACATTCCACTGAGTGTCTCAGAAAAGTATAAAGTTCAATGCCCAAATTGAACATTTGTCACTAGAAAAAAATGAGAATTAACCAAATTATAAGTTGCAGAATCCTATTCAGATCAAAGAAAGACCACGTTACTACCCCTCGTAAACAGCAGCAGGGATTTTCAGTTTACATCTTGGCAGGTATTGTTGATGATTGGCTTGTGGGACCGCTTCTCTTGCCAGACCATCTCATTGCCGCAGCTTACCACGTCTTCCTTCAGCAAGTGCTTCTTGGTGCCTTATAAGCTCTTCCGCTCACCATACAGAGGAACATGTGATTTATGCATGATTGAGTGCCACCCACTTCCTGAATGCCACATTTCCTGGACTGTGGATTAGAAGTGGGAGACCTGGGGCTTGGCCTGTACACTCACCAAATCTATTACACTTCTTCCTTTGAGGACACATGAAATAATAGGGGTATACACAACACCTATGGACTCCGTGCAAGATCGCGTTGTGAGAATTGTTGTTGCAGAGGGCAAGAATGACGTGACACCAGGAGTGTACGAGAGGGGTCGCCATTCTTTCATTTGTCGGTGTCAACTGTGCAATGACACCCTTGGATGCCATTTTTAGAATCTACTTTGATTCTTTCTCTGATCTGAATGGAATTGTGCAACTTATGGTTTGGTTAATTCTCTTCTTTTTCAGTGACGAAAGTTTAACTTGGACACTGAATTTTATGCTTTCCTGAAACACTGAGTAGAATGCGGCTCCAGGTTTTTTTGTAAATATTGTTTGTCTTCATGATTAATATTGCCCCTCTTATTTTGTTGACACAGTTTATGAACACCCTGTATATAAATATGTAATGAATGAGATCAGATTACAGAATCTTTAGAATAAGAAATTAATTTTCGAGTGGCTAAAACATACATCTTATCTAATGGACAGCCAGCACCCGAGTGTCTCCCGGGCTAGCGTATAGAAGTATCTGCGGTTAAGAATTGCCGAGCAAAGATGTTTCTCTGCAAGCTGCATGAGATGTGCAGGAAGATTGCCTGTAATGCCATTCTAAGTGTGGAAGGGAAAGAAAATTTACAGTGGATCAATTAAAATTTTATACCTTTCATATATACAATAAGAAAAAAATTCTTGATTTTTTTTCAAATTCTTGTGAAGAAAAACTGATTTTATATTTATGTCAAACTAGTTTTATGAATAAAAATGCTTTTGATGAATAGATGAAGAGAAGGATATCGTCATTTATAAAAAGAAAAAGAAAAGAGGTGGATGAATGGAACATACAAGAATTCTGTGGCCGTTCCTATATCGATGAAGAAGATCCATCTTGGGGTATTTTTTTAAGTATTTTACTTTAATTAAAACCATAAATTAAATGATTCATTATTTATTTTTTTATTTATTTTTTTTCTAATGATTCCTATGAATGACAGTGTCGCTTAAAGGGGTCAATTTTGTTAGTTTCACAGTGCAGTTTTTTTTTGTATCTTTTTTATTTTCATTTATATATATATATATATATATATATATATATATATATATATATATATATATATATATATTTATATGATGTGTGTTTAACACGTTCATGGATTCTTACATCCAAATTTATTAATCCAATGTGCAGTCGATAAGAAGGAGGTCCAAGGAGAACACTCAAATCAAGTTCATGATTTTATTTACAAAATGTAGATATCCCAGTCCCATGCAGTCATTCTTCGACTCCCCTCCCACAGAAAAGATAGCTCCACTCTGTCTGAAATCCAACCAGTATGTGTTTACTTTTCTATGCCCCGCAGCAGGAGTTTTCAGAAAAACACATGATAATTGCATTTGACAGTTAGTTAGCGTTGACCTAATACTCTTGTGCTGCTGAATAATGGATTGCATGATAATGATTCAAAGGAAGGTATGACTCCCGTTCTCAGCTCTTCCTCGAAAGCGTGTTCGTTTACTGCCTGTATAGTGCTGTCATCTATTGATGTTTTTGTGAACTATTCTTCTGAATCCTTTAAATATTATAGTTTTTTCTAATAAAGTTTTATTTATGCTAATTGGGTTAGTTAATTAGTTTTTAGGTCTGACATATATGTGACATGGTTCTAAAAGGGCCAGAGTCAAAATTTTTAGTGTCAAGAAAAAGGCATTCAAAGATTTTGCAAATTTTGCTGAATACGTGTGATATCTTTCTTATACTACTAGTCACAATATTTTTTTATTTCTTCATTGTCAATGTAAAAAACATTTTTATTGTGTAAAAAATTTTCATTTGTTACTATTTTATATAAAACATATGCCTTTGGCTTTTGTTGGATCTAAAGTTATGACATCTTAAATGATATTGGCTGATATTATAATGGAAATATAATCTCTTTCTGTTTGTTATTTGACACTGGCTTTTTTAAAATTAAAGATATATTGAAATGGAAACTTTTGGTATAAATAACTCAAAATCTACAAAATATTGACTTTTGCCCTTTTAGAACCAAGCCACCGATACATATGTATGTGTATATGTATATACACTGCTTGACAATTGCTAAGGAAGAACTGGTTTTTTCAAACTAGCGTTCCCGACAGCAGACCAATCACAGTAAAATGAAATACTGAGGGCATAATAGGGCAGGACCTGTTATCTGTATAAAAGATAGTGCACGAAAACTCTTTATTCATTCGAAAGTTCATGCAGTTAGGTGTTTGACGAAAATAGCACCGTAGGTTGTTGGGAGTTATTTCTGTGAAAATCAGTGTGGTGTGGCAATAATTAAGTGAAAAATGTCTGCAAGACACCATTTGAATGTGTGCGATCGTGGACGAGCAGTCGGACGGCTCGAAGCAGGACAAAGTGTCACTTCTGTGGCCAGAGTAATGTGAGTGGCAAAAAGTGTCATATCGGGATTAAAAAAGGCCGCTGTGTGTGAAAATGCTCTGCGAAAGCATGCCGATGGTCATGGAAGGAACACTAGACCTCAAGAGGATCGATATGTATCCCTAGTGGCGAGAAGGAACAGATAGCTGAACAGATAGCTCCTAGTCAGATAGCTGTACTCCTTGCAACCGCTACCATTATAAATGTATCAGCCAGAACCATTTCTAGGCGATAAAATCAGGTTGGTTTGTATGCAAGGAAGCCTGTTCAATGCATCCCACTTCAACCACGCCATCTTCGGGAAAGATTACATTGGTGTGAGGAACATATTGGTTGGCGTCAGCAGGAGTGGTCCAGAGTGATGTTCTCTGATGAATCCCGTTTCACTGTGACAAGTGACTCTGGCCACCAGTTAGTGTGGAGAAAGAGGAGAACACGTTATGCACCACAGAATGTTCAGGAACGTCATCGGTATGGCCAAGGTGTGATGGTGTGGGCAGGCATTAGGCACAATGGCAAAACACCGTTTCACATCGTTGACCAACATACTGTTACATCGCAGCGGTATTGCTGGGAGATTACTCTGGATCATGTTTGTCTTTTTAGGAGTGCGATAGGTCCAGATTTTCTGTTTATGGACGAAAATGCGCGCCCACACAGGACTGCCGAAGTACCAGACACACTAGAAAGTGAAAATATTGAATGTATGACATGGCCTGCTTACTCTCATGACCTAAATCCTATAGAGCATGCATTGGATGCTTTTGGCAGACGTGTTTCTCAAACAACTCGCCCTCCCCGAACCATGCAAGAACTGAAAATCGCCTTGGGAGAGAAGTCGGACAATATGTCCCCAAGGACTCCTCAATACTTTAGTAGACAGCATGAAAAACAGATGCACAATGTGCACTAGTGTCCGAGGAGGTCACACACCTTACTAAGGTACTCATAACTGTTTCATTCTGGCAGGAAGACCCATTTTTCGTGGCTGTTTGGAAATACTCCAAAGAGCATCTTTTTCGTTTTCCTCCTTTTTCCATGTGGCGTAATCTGTACCATTTTGCATAATAAATAATGCACAGTATCTCTACTAAATATGTACTAAGTTTCATTTCTTCAATCAATGTCTATTATGAAATATTCTGAAAAATGTGACTGTTCCTTAGCAATTGTCAAGCAGTGTATCTATATATACATATACATATAATCTAATTTGCATATGTATATGTATATATATATGTGTGTGTGTGTATGTATATATATATATGTATATATATATATATATATATATATATATTAAGTCTAATTTCATTAGTTTCACTGTCCAGTTTGTTATGCTTTTATTTGCAGATCATCAAGACAGCTGTGCTCGAGTTGATGCTGTGTTCATACCTAGAAGAGGTTGTAAAAGTCATATTAAAGGTAAATCACATTGATGACTGTATTATTTTATGCTGTTATTGAGGTTCAAGAAAAATGATCTTTACTAATAGCACAACTTTATTGTTCTGTCTAGTGTCAAAAGTTGAGAATAACTATGGCCCCCAGACGCAAGGAAAAAAAATTAAAGTTGAAAATGAGAATGACGAGAGTGTTCTGCCAGAAGTTATTGAAGAACGACTGCGTCACATGGAATGCCATTTAAAGTTGAATTCAGGTTGGTATTATGGCATGGAAGTGCACCCTTTCTTTAGTATTGACTTGTTCAGGGATTTCCAAAGTGTGTGCCGCGAAGTGCCCATGATCTCCAATCTAATCTATTGCTAAGGACTATTCCGATATCACTCCAAAAGACCTCTGTATTGCAGAAGTACATGGTCTGTAGTGGAGAAATGGTTTCACATAGCATGCTGGCAGTTTTCGCAGGGCACCTATCACAGCGAACTGACTGGTTTGCAAAGTACTTCGCAGAAAAGCAAACCGAGAAGTTTGCATAGATCGGAGATCCATTCCATGTTGAATCTCAAAAGAATTCACTTCACAAGAGCAAGAAAATCAAATTGAGCTATCGAGTGACAAAAGCCTGAAAGCAAAATTAGCTCGTTTGGGTTTGACGGAGATTTGGATATCTATAAGAAATGAATATCCCATTCTAAGTGCAAAAGCTATAAGGGTTCTCATTCCCTTTGCAACTTCATATCTGTGCGAAGTTGGGTTTTCAGCAGTTGCTGTTATAAAGAGCAAATATTGTTCGAAAATTAATGTCAAAAAAGAAATGAGAGTAGCTGTATCGAGCTTCATTCCGCGATTCGAACAATTGTGCAGTGAGCAGCAGGCTCACCCGTCACACTAAAACTAAACACACATATACCAAGATCATTTGGAAGGAAATTTTATTAATATGTTTTCCTATTAATCACAATTAAAGTACTTGCGGAATTTTTAAACTCAAGTCATATTAATTTATTAATGTTCTTACCACTTACTTCCCTAATTTCTTCTTTACAGTCATACAAGAATGTTACCATTACCTGTCATCATGAATATACGTTGTTAAGGGGTAGTGGGAGCTCAGCCAAATAAAAATTATAATCATTGCTAAATTCACTATAATGCTGATTTTAAAAAATCACGATTAAAAAATGTGAATTTCCATTACTTCAGAACAGAGTTAAAGATAAGATTGAGAAACCCAACATCGATGATTTTAAAAATTACATCCCTCTCTGTGTGTACAATTTTCAGAACTAAGATATCTACACTTTATCATTACATCGAATAAGAAATTGTTGGGGAAAATTTTTTTTCGCTTAAAAAATAGAGTAAAAATTCAGCAAGCACTAAAATATAGTGTGGAGTACAACTATGATATTCATAAAACTTCTTGATATACACAGTTGTGTATTTCAAAAGTAGGAGATAGTACAGTGACAGAATCAAAACAACAGACTCTAGATAAACCTACTGTCCGACCACAGGCTTTGTTCTAAGGACAATAGGTATAAGCATATTATAGAATTGTTAGTACTGCTAAAACGTAATTATTACCCTGATAGTCTTTCCAAGCACATAATTGGTTGTTTTAGATTTAATGAATAGCATGTTCTGTTGCTATTAATTAGTAATACAAAACTATAAGATTAATTATAGTAAATAACTACTAAAAATTAAAAATAAAAAATAATAAATTAAAACTAGTGTAATAATAAATAATAATAATAACTCTAAGTTAACTTAGGTTATTTTGTCCTATAACACAGTATCCTTAGTAAGTCTGCTTCTGTGTTTCCATTTGCTCCATGGTTGCAAGGTTTGTGACATCAGTCTTCTTGTGGTCTCCTTTCTTAACTTTGTCTGCCGCCAGGCTTGGTGTTCTATGATTAAGCAACTGTTTATTCACTTCTTCTGTTTCGTATGGATTGTGCGGTGTCTAAGTATATTTATTGCTCAGATCATACTTATCATAAACAATCCATTGGTTTTTAGACAGTAACGGCACCTCTGATGAAGAGATGCTGTCAAAAAGTATTTTTCACTTATCTTTTCATATTTTTAGTTCCTGGCTGCAGTAGTTTTGAGCATATACTGGTTTTTCACTTTCAACTTTGTCTTATATATATATAATTAGTATATATTCATAATAGTCCAGGCCCACTCACTAACGGCAGAGTAATATGTGATTAAATAAATGTTTTTAACTATCGTAATAATTTTTTCGATAGTTATATATATAATTAGTATATATTCATAATAGTCCAGGCCCACTCACTAACGGCAGAGTAATATGTGATTAAATAAATGTTTTTAACTATCGTAATTTTTTTTTCCCTAAAGAGAGTAGTGCTCAAGATTTTCGGTATACACACATATACTGATTATACAGAGGCTGTTCACACATTTTTTAGACGATGTATATTGTATTCACAAAACTAAATTGCATAAAATTCTTGTGTTTTAAATGTTCTATTTGACATCCCTTATTCTGAACTATCTTTCGACACCCAATTTCCAGGATAATAATGCCTTTTGAAGTGTCAGAAGAGGTATTCTATCCCATTCCTCCTGAACAGCTTTCCAGAGTCCTGTAAGGGTTTTGGGACGACGTTTGGATAATGCAGATTTTAAAAGTCCAAAAGCACAAAAATCCATAGGTGATACATCGGGAGATTTAATAGGGATATCAGTGAAGGGTATGGCCTTGATACCAGTTTTTTGTTCCATTTCGTTTAGGAAATTTTCAGTGGATTTTGATGTGTGACTGCTGGCTTTGTCCTGATGGAGTCTCACAGATTGATGACACTGTGGGTAAAGCGATGGTATTTCATTCAGAAAAATTGCCGATAAAATATGTTCCTGATAGTATTTGGAGTCAATCTTGACATTTTTTTCCACTCTCTTTATTTTTAACTTGCCATTATAAGAAAAACCAGCAACAATCATGAATCCCGTAGAAAAACTTTCTTTCGATTCTTTGAACCGTGTACTTAAATTTTTTTCTCCCCTTTTATGATAATAAATGGCTCTTTTTTTGTTGCAATCATTTAAATACACCCATGATTCATCTATTGTGACAATTGTTTTCCATTTTTCTTTGGATAAGTGTTTCTCATATAGAATTCTGCAGCGTGTCCTGCGTTCAGCGATATGATTTGGAAGAAGACGATACACATTGCGTTTTTTCGCTTTCTTAAGATTTAAATGAACGTTTATCATTTTTTTACAGTGGACACCGAGCATTTTAATGGTTTTGCAACTGTCCTTTGACTAGGGGAATTTTCTTTTAACATTAAACATCGTACCTTTGCAATAGTCGAAGATGTCCGTTTTTTCCTTGGATACTTGTTTGGAATTTTTGTCCCACTTGAGGCTCCAATTTGATGTTTTTTCCTTTCTTGTTGACGATATTACCTATCGACGCTTTAGATATCACAAAACCATGACTCTCACATCGTTTTTGGATAACGGAGTATGCATATTTCTCTTCGGAAAGAGCATAAATGTAGCCTTCGAACCACTGCTTTGTTAAAATTGCCATTTTGAATAAAAACAAAACTTTCAAGCCGCAGACGATAATTTTGACTTTTAAAAACATAGTACAATTGCAATTATTTCATTTGCAGCAAACGATTTTTTATTACCGCTTACCAAAATCTTCTAAAAAATGTGCGAACAGCCTCTGTATATGTATACATATATGTCGTGCTTATTTTTAAATGAACCCTGGTTTGTCATATTTCATGCCTCGACATTTTCTCTGCCTTTAGATAGTTCGTTGCGAGTGAACGTCTTTCGGAGGCTTAAGAACTTGGAGGACAGAATTCTGCATCTGGAAGGCCTCTCCCCAGAGTACGTCCACCTGGCGGTATGTTGGATTAACATATTAGGAAAGTTCATTTTCCATTTAGTAATACATGTAAGAGAAGACCTTTTAAGTTGTTTTTTTTCGTCGCTCACTTTGGGTATGAACTAACTATCACGAGTTTGCAGGGTAGCCATTTTTAGAGGAGAAAGCACACACAAAACGCGTAGCATGATCTGGGACCAAATGCATCTATTTTTGAGTCTAATCGTAATAGTTGAAGTCACCTGTTGAGTCTAATGATATTATATCTGTGTATGGTAAGGCTTTAAGAAGGCCAAATTTGGGTTAGTGGGATTCCTTGTTGAGTTCGATAGACTTCATATATATATAACGATAACGCCGCACCACGTGTCGAACATTGAAGTTATTTTTAGACATGATTTGGAACCTTGTGCTTGTTCGTCATATGACGCGCGTGTTCCCTCTGACTCATAACCCCGTGGCTGGAGTCAGATGTTCGCCGGTAGCCAATTAGCATCTGGGTAGCACCCCGCTGGGTGTTGATGTATGAGTAGTATTCAAAAGTTATACAATGAGAAAAATAAATGAAATGAGAAAAAAAATATAGCATTGAATTTTTGTTATGGATCCTATCATCGTTAGAAACTATGTTAAGGCTAAAGACTTAATCGGAGTCTTGAGTTTCACAGTTTTAAAAAGCGGGAAAAACTGACTTTCTTAAGAGTTTACTGTAATTTTCCGATTTGAACTGAACTTCTATAAACATTTTAATTTATTTTGAGTTAAGTTGTCCCCCCCCAACCCCACCCCCCTTCGTTTTGCGCTTCCGGACCGGAGGTGAACAGGCCCTTGTATGAGCCCAACTCGTATACAATAAATTTCTGCGAAAAACGGGACTTTTGCCATCCCATATCAAAGTTCCCCGGGACGCGGGATAATATTTACAAATAAGGGACTGTCCCTTAAAATCCGGGACGTTTGGCAACCCTGGTTAAAACGTATTATTTTTTCTGCAAAAAAAATAATAATTGATGATTAATGTTATAACAAGTTTTTTTCCTTATGTGAATACAAAAATATTTTATCTTGTTAATTTTTATGTCAAATAATAAATAAATAAGGACTTGAAATTTTTTTTGTTATTTTTCTATATAATGCCCCAAATTGTTAAAACTATATCTAACTATATTAATTTCGTAAAAGTCGCATTTATATGTTCGTCAACTTATGCGGCCTCCTTTATTACTACCTAATTTACACGTGGCCTCTAATGGTAAAAAGGTTCCCCACCTCTGGTATCTGTTATGTAATAATATATTTAAATAATTAATTATATGTTTATTTTATTTATTCATTGATTATACATTATTATTTATTTTTATTAATAATATAATATTTATTATATTATTAATAAATATTAATATAATTTGTATTAAAGGTTAATATTGTTTAATTTTTTTTTTTTTTAAAGTAAACCATAGAAATAAACAAAATTAAAATTCAAACATAGACTGCTAAATCACTATAACATAAAACATATCCTGCAAAGAAAACATTTTCAATGGAGGATAGCGCAGAAGCTTCATATCCCCATAATGAAAAAAAACAAATAAATAATCCAACAGATATAGATAAAAATTATACTAAAAAAGACAAAAAACGAACAGAAATCAAGAGCCCAGAGTGCTTGATTTCTGTTTGTTTTTTGTCTTTTTTAGTATAATTTTTATCTATATCTGTTGGATTATTTATTGTTTAATTATGATATTTATTAATTATATATATTGGAATATGTATGTCTACATATATATATACATATATATATATATATATATATCCCCCCCCCCAATGTGGAGGCACTTGTCACAAAGACATTCACCTATAATTCACCGCAGTTTTGCTGCCCACTTTATTATAGGGACGCCATACAGGTGGACCAGCATTGCCCCCT
>CAJRAI020000314.1:42500-67087 GCA_907164885.2 Dolomedes plantarius
TTTTCGAATCTTTACCTCCATTTCCTGATTTTTGGTGAATCTTTAAAGATTGATTTTTAGAATTTAATTTATTAAATGCCGATCACGTGACTTCTTTTTCTGGTACTTTAAATAAATGTATCGTCACGTGCGTAACAACTAAATAGACAAAAAATATTTTTTATTTCTTGATAATGCGGCAGACGATTTTACGTTATCCAAAAACATATTAAAATACAGTAAAGGAAATGTTCTACAAACTGTACTATATTCTTAAGTGTTCTTTATATTAGATTTAATGTGAATATTTTCTTCTACATTATTTTGTCTATAAAAATATCCCTTACGATTTTCTTGCATCATTGATCGTCTTATTATATTTATTTATTTTTGGCATTAATTGACAGTTGTATTTACTTTGAATGTGTGGGTTTTCCCGTTTGAATGCATCTCGAGTGAGGTATTGAAGGCCGTAAGAAATGTTTTGCTTCTCCCCATTTTCGTGCATCGTGATGTTGATTCGACAAATAGTGGATTTTCATGAGAGATTCGAGTTTCTTTTTTTATCGGAGGAACGGAGATCTTGCTTTCAATCTAAAATAACACAAATCGTATGGACCTCGAATAAATAATTACAATGACACTTTTAGAGAAGCGTGTTTTTACAGTGCTGTCATGGAGTTAGTTATGTTTGGCTCCCGAGGGAAATTCCTCAATTTTAAATATTGGTAGGTAAATGAGACGATGAAAAGAAATTGGAATTTCTTTAGTATAGTTCACTCTGAATACTATAAGTTCTGCTTAAAAAAATGCATTTTTTTTATATAAGTACTATGAAAATAACTATTTACGTTTATATGCGGTGTAGGTGAAAGAGTACGTAAAAAGATCCCTCCCTATAGTGTTCGAATAGAACTCCACCGTAAAATGACGACTACTACACTACAGACGATTTTTTAAATCGTCTACCACACAGATTTTTAAAATTTGAATTTGAAAACGCCATTTTCCTCACTTGGTTCGTTGCAAATTTGAAACATAAGAAATGAACATTCTAAAATAAGGGGATGAATCCCATTCCTATTGACACAGGGTTGAAATTTTCCTGTCGACGAAATAGCAGTAGACCCCCACTTGTAAGCATCCACAGAAAAAGACGCGGAGGAGATCGTCGGCACTGACTCGTTGTTATTATGACAGCCATGTATGGAGTGTTATAGATTCTCTTATTGCATCAAAATGGGCGATCCCAATAGATTCGATAGGACGGGAATCCAACCCACACACCTTATTTTATACGGCTTATTTTTTTAAATCAATAAAAATTAACTTTTTATATACAATGTTTTTAAATTTTCTAAACTTGACAATTCTATGCATTAATAAATACTTTTTAAAAAATATTTTTTGATGAATTATCCCATCCACTCGAAAGAAAATGAAGTTAATTGGAAGTTAACTCGCGTTGAACTTTTCGTTCCCGACAGATGGCTGCACCAGTCTACGAAACAAAATTATCTGGAAATGAATTCAATCCGCCTAAAGATGGCTAAAAGTATCAAACGAATGCATTGCCATCGTGTTCTGAGCTATTCTAAAAGTTTCAAATGTCTAGCTAGTCGGGAAGTTAGTTAAAAATCGATTGCAACATTTGTACTGGACACATACACACACACAAACAAACAAACAAGAAAACGAATTAATAGAAACATGGCAAAAAAGAGCGGTTATCACAAATGGTTACAAACAAATTGAATTTATCTTTTATTTATACGTGCATACATATGCCATTCAGTTTCACTGCTAAACGATAAACGTGCTGTTGTTTTCCGGTGGCGAAAAATCACTCTCGTCACTGGAATGGCGATATATCTACAAATGTATCTCGAATAAAATGAACGTCACTGGTTTCAGTACGAGTTCGATAATCGGACGCTGTGATTTTGTTTTTGTTGGTTCGTTATAGGATTCTTCTTAGCATCCTTTTTTAAATCGGCACACCTCGTTCGACATCGAAAGTTTATTGACTAGTGGGAGACCTTCTAGAATTGTACTTGTGGTATGATTTGTCAAGCTTCTGGTCAATGTTGCAGAGGAGCACAATTGCTGCATGACAGCGGAGACGAACTGAGTTCCGTTATGACTTATGATTATGATGACGAATCCCATAGCTAAGGGAAATCTCTTCCACAAGTACAGTGGCACATTCCTTTGCAGGGGCTATAGTGAGAGAAAATAGTTATACCCTCTTAGTTGTGCAATCTGAAATTATAAAAAATCAGCATTTTACCCTCTCTAGTTGCGAGCCACGGTCCAAAGAGATCTACTGCCACAGTTTCAAAGTGTTCACTGTATACTGGTGTTTGCAGTAGTCCGCAGGGTTTTTGATTACTGGCCTTGAATCTGGCGCATTCAGCACAGTTCTTAACATATTCAGGTATGAAAGAACGCATACGTCCAGTAATATCTTTTAATTATTCTACTGAACGTTCTATCCACCCCGTAGTGACCAGCATTTGGAAGCGTCGTGGTGTAACTTTAAAATACCCACCCTTTCGTTTGAGGGTACTACCAACTTGGCTTCTGAGGCAGGACAATATCGGTATAAGATGCCTTGATTCATGATATATTCTCTTTGTGTCCAATTGGAGAAGCCAACTCCCTTTTCCCGATCTCCAAAACACATGATAATATATATATATATATATGTATATGTATGTATATATATATGTATATATATATATATATATATATATGTATATGTATGTATATATATATGTATATATATATATATATATATATATATATATATGTATATGTATGTATATATATATGTATATATACATATATGTATATGTATATATATATGTATATATATATATATATATATATGTATATATATGTATGTATATATATATATATATATATATATATATATATATATATATGTATATATACATATATGTATATGTATATATATATATATATATATGTATATATACATATATATATATATATATATATATATATATATATATATATATATATATGTATATATATATATATATATATATATGTATATATGTATATATACATATATGTATATGTATATATATATATGTATATATATATATATATATATATATATATATATATATATATGTATATATACATATATGTATATGTATATATATATATATATATATATATATATATATATGTATATATATATATATATATATATATGTATATATGTATATATACATATATGTATATGTATATATATATATGTATATATATATATATATATATATATATATATATACATATATATATATATATATATATATATATATATACATATATATATACATATACATATATGTATATATACATATATGTATATATATATATATATATATATATATATATATATGTATATATACATATATGTATATGTATATATATATATATATATGTATATATACATATATGTATATATATATATATATATATATATATATATATATATATATATATATATATATATATATATATATATATATATATATATATATATATGTATATATACATATATGTATATGTATATATATATATTATTTAAGAATTTATAATATTCTAAACATGAGAGCTAAATTTGTGTTTTTCCGTTTGAAAATAATGAAATTTAAAATAGTTACTGAAGAAATAGAACATTTTTCTAAGTAAAATTTTGGGATGTTAGAATATTCTAAAGCACACGAGAGCTAAATAATTGAAAGAGTTTCGATAAGAAATCATAAAAAAAAATTGAATTTATTGAAAATTTTTATTTGTAAAAGATATGTATTTATTTTGGGATAAAAAAGGAATTCTTAAATTGGAAGCGATACATACTTACCAAGATGCGAAGATAGAATAATGAGATCGAAACTGCAGTTTTAATTGTAGTAATTGTTGAGCAAAGACGTGGCGCCATCTAGTTCAAGGAAAGGAAAGGAAAAAGTAAGGAAGGAAGGAAGGAAACCTAAGAAGTTTGGAAATAATGTGTTTTAAAAATAAACAGAGATATAGTATAGATATTTGTTGAGATTCAAATATTCTTAAATCGAAATAGTGTTGTCGAAACTTTCCTCGACAATATTAGAAATGAATAAAAATAAGTACTCATTTGATTGGAAATGAAGTATTTTCCATATGCTTCTGTGATGATAGGAAGTGAATGATAGGATACAAGTTTTAATAAGAAAACATTAATTAAAAAAAGAAAATTGAGCTTTTAGGAAAGAAAAAGATAGTGGAAGTGGTTTCTGGAATCAATATTTGCAAAGGTTTTGAAATAACTGTAGATTGAAATAAAGTTTTGAGTATAATATACAAAGCAATACATAAAACATTCATAAGATATAAAATTGAGTTCGAAAAATATGTGAAATACAAATATAGTGGTTTAAAATAAAATAGGAAAATAACTGTAGATTGAAACAACAGCAACTAAATTAAAGTTTAGTAACTAAATTAAAGTACGATTTATTTAAACTATATAGTTTGGAAAATAAAATGCTTATATAACTCATATAATAATTAAAAAGTTAACGATAGGCAAAATAGGATACAATAATATACAAAGCAATACGTAAAGTAGCATTAATAAGACAGAAAATTTCGTTTTTAAGATGTGAAGTGGATTCTGGAATCATTTATTTGTTGCAAAGGTGATGAAAGAAAATGTAGAAAAGCAGGTAAAGTTTTAGTCAAACGATTTATTTATTTAAACTCTATAGTTTTGAAAATGAATATTAATAAGAGTTAGTGTTTTCTAAAATTGGGTATTATTAATTAATTACGCGTTTTAGAAATAAACATGAATGGTAAAAAGATTATTTGTTGATTTTAAAATTTTCAAGAAAGGATAATTTCTGAAAAAGAAAGTCGGTGTATTATAAAAAATGAATGGTATTACATTTGAAAAAGGATTATTCTAAGGTTCCGATGTGGAAAGAATTAAAAATGGTGGCGCCATCTCGTAGAGAAATTGGAACTATCCGGTCTCGAGGATTGTTAAATAAGTAAAGGATGGATGGATAAAATTTGTGAATTCAAGTTTTGAAAAGGAATATGGGAGAGAGGTGTAGAGGATATATTTCGGAAGAAGTTATGAGTAAAAGTTTGTCTGAAATCCATACGTAGCGAATGATAAAAATTGAAAAGAATTTTGACAATATTTGCGTAAATGGAAAATTTTGACAATATTTGTGCAATATTTAAATAATATTTTAAACTGTTAATTATTTAATCGGTTGTAAATAATGGATATAGATAAAAATTGAATTTATTTCAATATGTATTTGGAATAATTTTCTTTCAAAGTATTGTTAAAGCAGAAGTTATAAATGTTTAATAATAATAATAATTATTATTATTATTATTATTATGATGATTAAATGAAAAAGGGGGGAATTGAAAAGGATTTTTTGGAAAATGAGGTTAATAAAGTTGACGAGATATTTACAGCAAGTGGGATGTTTTGGAGAGTGGATCTGAAGAGAAGACAAGACTGACCATGCGCGTTGAGTTCAATAGGGAAAATGAAATGTAAAGGGATCTGAGCATGTGCGTGGACTTATATATAATGAATGAATGATAAAACTGAAATTAAAAATGAAATCACATTGAGATAGAATCGAGGAGCGATGCACTCTCAGACATGCGCACACGGCACAGAGTGGGTCTCGTCGGAGATTTAGTGTCTTTGGGGAAATCGAGCACCTACCGAGGAAGAACCGACACTGACATTGATTTGCACTTATAAATTGGCAACTCGAGAGTTTGTCGTCAGCCACACACTAATGCGTGGATGCACCATCACAAAAATCGGAATTTCGTAAACACAACTCCCGTTCACAGCAACTCGTTTACGGCCAGAAAAGTACTCCATCGGAAAATGCCTTTTTAAAATAACGTCGGCACAATCCTACCGAGTACTCATTTAGCCACTTTAAAACAATTAAAATAAAATTTCCTACACACAATAAACAAATTCAGCACGGATAAATAAAAATTTTAATATCTTCATACCCAAATTTTCGAGCGGGGAGTTAAAAATTTCTCTCCTTTTAGAATTTTATAACGATTTTTAAAAAAATTCCTACACACAATAAACAAATTTAGCGCGGATAGATAAAAAATTTTTATATCTTCATTCACAAATTTTCGACCGGGGAGTTAAAAATTTCCCTGCTTTTACAATTTTATAACAATTTTTTAAAAATTTCCTACACACAATAAACAAATTTAGCACGGATAGATAAAAATTTTAATATCTTCATACCCAAATTTTCGAGCGGGGAGTTAAAAATTTCTCTGCTTTTAGAATTTTATAACAATTCTGAAAAAATTTCCTACACACACAATAAACAAATTCAGCACGGATAAATAAAAATTTTAATATCTTCATACCCAAATTTTCGAGCGGGGAGTTAAAAATTTCTCTGCTTTTAGAATTTTATAACAATTTTAAAAAAATTTCCTACACGCAAAAATTTCTCCCGTCTTTAAATTTTAAAACTTTTATAAAATTTCGCAATGCCGCGCAAGGAAATTTCGACTATACTTCAGCAATCCATTAACTTACAAATTTTCACGTTCGACGGTCAGAAATTTCTCACGTCTTTAAATTTTAACAATTTTATAAAATTTCGCAATGACGCGCAAGGAAATTTCGACTATACTTAAGCAATCTATTAATTTACAAATTTTCACGTTCGACGGTCAGAAATTTCTCCCGTCTTTAAATTTTAACACTTTTATCAACTTTCGCAATGCCGCGCAAGGAAATTTCGACTATATTCAAGTAATCCATTAACTTACAAATTTTCACGTTCGACGGTCAGAAATTTCTCACGTCTTTAAATTTTAAAAATTTTATAAAATTTCGTAACGCCGCGCAAGGAAATTTAACCAAATTATATTTTCAAAAATGGGATAAATAATAGGATGTCGAAAAATTTCTCATTTAAAATTAGCAAACCCGATAAATATATAAATACATTTTACGTACACTTGAATATCGGACATGCAATTTTCTTAAACAGAATAATTTCGAGGGGAATTTAATTTCAATTACATGAATTATACAGACGGAATGAATACTTAAAAATCAAACTAGCTAAAACACTGCACAAATACATGATACATAAGATATAGAAATGCATATTTTGAAATCGAAATCACAAGATTTTAAAACCGAAAACCGAAACGTGCTATCCAATTGAAAAACAAATAATTTCTGACGAAAGGAATAAGGAAAAATAGACTTACCCCGGTCAGACCGGACGTCAGATAGTAAATGTATCCATAATTAAAACATCCGTAAGTAATCCATAGTATATCCATAGGTCTGACAATCAGAGCGAACTTCAAAGCACATCTTCACACTGGGAAAAACTGGAGAGCACTGATTGGAATACCTTCGCCAGAAAGGTTGGCGAAGCCTGTAAAGTCGCCAATTCGCCGTTCGCAGATACAATACTAATTTAAGATATTTAAAGTTGGAAATTAGAGCATTCGTAGCTGTAACAGATACGCCAAATAGATTTTATAGTAGCTGAGATGTAAGTTTAAGAGACGTAAACGCTAAAATTAAACTATCTTTTAAAAATCGAAATAATATAATAAAACAAAATATGAATCGTTCAAGTTGGTTTGAAACAGAAATTCATAAATTATAAAGCAAAGATAAGTTCTAAATCAAAGATTTTTAAAAAGTACACTCGTTACGTTAGGAAATATAATCGAAATAAAGCTGGTAGCGGTAAATTGACTTACGGGGAGAAATTGACAGAGCGACTTATCCGATCGGCTGGAGCTGCCACACTGAGAGGAAACACTCTTTCGGAAATATCCACCCGGCTACAGTTAAAAGTGATTGGTCGATTGGAGAGAGATGCTCCATTTTGATTCGCTGCTGAAACGACCGCTGGGATCTTCGACGAATAACTACCCCAGTGAATTTTCGACGAAGCAGGCATTGCGGCCGAAATAGCATTGGGAGAACGAGCGATGTGATTGGCTGACAGCCACGCAGAGCTCGATAAGTGATTGGCTTAAGATACAAGAGTTTCGATCTTAAGGAAATGAAAGGGAAAATAAGATTTTAAAGCAGAAAATTAAGATTTTAATGTAGAAATTTGATAAAATAAGAGCAATTAAGGGGATATAGAGAGCAATTAAGAGATTTTAGGGAAAGGAGGTATTAGAGTACAGGAATTAATAGCTCCTTTGAAGGTAGCTGTGTTCAAATACATCCAATTCGAATTCAAACTTGCGGACGGATGGCCCAGCGGTACAGCCCGGCGATACTTAACCATGTTTCTCTTTCTCTATAGGTTCGAGTCCCGGCGATGTTGATATTGTATTGATATTGTATAATAATTAATAATTGATATGTATGTGTGTGGGTACCGTAGGAATCACTGAGAGGACGATTCTGCTAATTTGGCGAAAGCGCATTCGTAGGTGAGCACCTACAAGGGGAGCCGGGGAGGCCCCGTTTCTCTACAATAGGGGCCGTCGAACCGGCTCTCCATGTGGGATAGCAAACCTACGAATGCGCATTCGGCAAGTTAAGTCGATACCCGGGAGTGTGGAGGGAATTTTGCAAAATTTTGCTAAAATCATCTCTTTGAAAAACATCATCAAACTGGTGTCATCTGGTGTCTCTCTTTACGGGAGGAACTTGGTGAAAAAAATTATGTTTGCAGATAATTGTCGAAAAACTGAAATTTAATTAAAATTAAAATTAGCTAATGAAAGCGCCGTCTAGTGGCGCCATCTAGTGCCACATTTTCTCTCTTTACGGGAGGAACTTGGTGAAAAAAATTATGTTTGCAGATAATTGTCGAAAAACTGAAATTTAATTAAAATTAAAATTAGCTAATGAAAGCGCCGTCTAGTGGCGCCATCTAGTGCCACATTTTCTCTCTTTACGGGAGGAACTTGGTGAAAAAAATTATGTTTGCAGATAATTGTCGAAAAACTGAAATTTAATTAAAATTAAAATTAGCTAATGAAAGCGCCGTCTAGTGGCGCCATCTAGTGCCACATTTTCTCTCTTTACGGGAGGAACTTGGTGAAAAAAATTATGTTTGCAGATAATTGTCGAAAAACTTAAATTTAATTAAAATTAAAATTAGCTAATGAAAGCGCCGTCTAGTGGCGCCATCTAGTGCCACATTTTCTCTCTTTACGGGAGGAACTTGGTGAAAAAAATTATGTTTGCAGATAATTGTCGAAAAACTTAAATTTAATTAAAATTAAAATTCGCTAGTGAAACCGCCGTCTAGTGGCGCCATCTAGTCTCAAAATTTCTCTCTTTACGGGAGGAACTTGGTGAAAAAAAATTCTAGTGTCAAAATTTCTCTCTTTACGGGAGGAACTTGGTGAAAAAAAATTCCGTTTGCGGATAATAGTAGAAAAACTGAAATTTAAAGACTAGAATTAAAATTCGCTAATGAGCTTCCGTCTAGTGGCGCCATCTAGTGCCAAAATTTCTCTCTTTACGGGAGGAACTTGGTGAAAAAAAATTCCGTTTGCGGATAATTGTAGAAAAACTTAAGAACGAGAATTAAAAGGACTTTGAATATTTCGGGGACTTTGAAAATTTCGAGGACATTGTTTATTTCGAAGACTGAATATTTAGAGGGCATTGTTTATTTCGAAGACTGAATATTTAGAGGACATTGTTTATTTCGAAGACTGAATATTTAGTGGACATTGTTTATTTCAAGGACTTTGAATACATCGAGGACATTGTTTATTTCAAGGACTTTGAATACATCGAGGACATTCTTTATTTCGAGGACATTGTTTATTTCGAAGACTGAATATTTAGTGGACATTGTTTATTTCGAGGACATTGTTTATTTCAAGGACTTTGAATACATCGAGGACATTCTTTATTTCGAGGACATTGTTTATTCGAAGACTGAATATTTCGAGGACTTTGAATATTTCGAGGACATTGAATATTTAGAGGACATTGTTTATTTCGAAGACATTGAATATTTAGAGGACTTTGAATATTTCGAGGACATTGTATATTTCGAGGACATTCTTTATTTCGAGGACATTGTTTATTTCGAGGACATTGTTTATTTCGAAGACTGAATATTTAGTGGACATTGTTTATTTCGAGGACATTGTTTATTTCAAGGACTTTGAATACATCGAGGACATTCTTTATTTCGAGGACATTGTTTATTCGAAGACTGAATATTTCGAGGACTTTGAATATTTCGAGGACATTGAATATTTAGAGGACATTGTTTATTTCGAAGACATTGAATATTTAGAGGACATTGTTTATTTCGAAGACATTGAATATTTAGAGGACATTGTTTATTTCGAGGACATTGAATATTTCGAGGACTTTGAATATTTCGAGGTCAATGTTTATTTCGAGGACTTTGAATATTTCGAGGACATTGTATATTTCGAGGACATTCTTTATTTCGAGGACATTGTTTATTTCGAAGACTTTGAATATTTCGAGGACATTGTTTATTTCGAGGACATTTTTTATTTCGAGGAATTTGAATATTTCGAGGACATTGTTTATTTCGAGGACATTGTTTATTACGAGGACTTTGAAGATTTCGAGGACATTGTTTATTTCGAGGAAATTGAATACTTAAGGGACAATGTTTATTTCGAAGACTTTCAATATTTCGAGGACATTGAATATTTAAAGGACATTGTTTATTTCGAGGACATTCTTTATTTCGAGGACATTGTTTATTTCGAAGACTTTGAATATTTCGAGGACATTGTTTATTTCGAGGACATTTTTTATTTCGAGGAATTTGAATATTTCGAGGACATTGTTTATTTCGAGGACATTGTTTATTACGAGGACTTTGAAGATTTCGAGGACATTGTTTATTTCGAGGACATTGAATACTTAAGGGACAATGTTTATTTCGAAGACTTTCAATATTTCGAGGACATTGAATATTTAAAGGACATTGTTTATTTCGAGGACATTCTTTATTTCGAGGACATTGTTTATTTCGAAGACTTTGAATATTTCGAGGACATTGTTTATTTCGAAGACTTTGAATACTTTCGAGGACATTTTTTATTTCGAGGACTTTGAATATTTCGAGGACATTGTTTATTTCGAGGACATTGTTTATTTCGAGGACTTTGAATATTTCAAGGACTTTGAATATTTCAAGGACTTTGAATATTTCGAGGACATTGAATATTTCGAGGACATTGAAGATTTCGATTACATTGTTTATTTCGAGGAGAATATTTCGAGGACTTTGAGTATTTAGAGGACATTGTTTATTTCAAGGAAATTGAATATTTCAAGGACATTGTTTATTTCGAGGACATTGAATATTTCGAGGACATTGAATATTTCGAGAACATTGTTTATTTCGAGGACATTGAATATTTCGAGGACATTAAATATTTACAGGACGTTGTTTATTTCGAGGACTTTGAATATTTCGAGGACATTGTTTAATTTGAAGATTGAATATTTCGAGGACATTGTTTATTTCGAAGATTGAATATTTCAAGGAATTGAATATTTGAGACATTGAATATTTAGAAGACATTGTTTATTTTTAAAAAAAGAAGAGCCGGAAGTGGAGGGTAAAAAAAAAGAAGAGCCGGGTAAAAAAAAGAAGAGACGGGAGGGGGTTAAAAAAGAGAAGAGCCGGAAGAGGAAGGTAAAAAAAAAGAAGAGCCGGAAGGGGGTTAAAAAAAAGAAGAGCCGAAAGAGGATTGTAAAAAAAAAAGAAGAGCCGGGAGGGGGTTAAAAAAAAGAAGGGCCGGAAGAGGATTGTAAAAAAAAAGAAGAGCCGAAAGGGGGTAAAAAAAAGAAGAGCCGGGAGGGGGGTTAAAAAAAAAGAAGAGCCGGGAGAGGGGTAAAAAAAGAAGAGCCGGAAGAGGATTGTAAAAAAAAGAAGAGCCGGGAGGGGGGTAAAAAAAAGAAGAGCCGGGAGGGGGTAAAAAAAAGAAGAGACGGGAGGGGTTAAAAAAAAAAAGAAGAGCCGGAAGAGGATTGTAAAAAAGAAGAAGAGCCAGGAGGGGGGTTAAAAGAAGAGCCGGGAGGGGGGTAAAAAAAAAGAAGAGCCGGGAGAGGGGTAAAAAAAAGAAGAGCCGGGAGGGGGGGTTAAAAAAAAGAAGAGCAGGGAGGGGGGTTTAAAAAAAAAAAAGAGCCGGGAGGGGGGGGTTAAAAAAAAAGAAGAGCCGGGAGAGGGGTAAAAAAAGAAGAGCCGGAAGAGGATTGTAAAAAAAAGAAGAGCCGGGAGGGGGGTAAAAAAAAGAAGAGCCGGGAGGGGGTAAAAAAAAGAAGAGCCGGGAGGGAGGTTAAAAAAAAGAAGAGCCGGGAGGGGGGGAAAAAAAAAGAAGAGCCGGGAGGGAGGTTAAAAAAAAGAAGAGCCGGGAGGGGGGGAAAAAAAAAGAAGAGCCGGGAGGGAGGTTAAAAAAAAGAAGAGCCGGGAGGGGGGGGAAAAAAAGAAGAGCCGGGAGAGGGGTAAAAAAAGAAGAGCCGGAAGAGGATTGTAAAAAAAAGAAGAGCCGGGAAAGGGGGGTAAAAAAAAGAAGAGCCGGGAGGGGTTTAAAAAAGAAGAGCCGGGAGGGAGGTTAAAAAAAAGAAGAGCCGGGAGGGGGGGAAAAAAAAAGAAGAGCCGGGAGGGAGGTTAAAAAAAAGAAGAGCCGGGAGGGGGGGGAAAAAAGAAGAGCCGGGAGAGGGGTAAAAAAAGAAGAGCCGGAAGAGGATTGTAAAAAAAAGAAGAGCCGGGAGAGGGGTAAAAAAAAGAAGAGCCGGGAGGGGGGGTTAAAAAAAGAAGAGCAGGGAGGGGGGTTAAAAAAAATAAGAGTCGGGAGGGGGGGGGAAAAAAAGAAGAGCCGGGAGGGGGGTTAAAAAAAAGAAGAGCCGGGAGGGGGGGTAAAAAAAAGAAGAGCCGGGAGGGGGGGTTAAGAAAAAGAAGAGCCGGGAGGGGGTTAAAAAAAAAGAAGAGCCGGGAGGGGGGTTAAAAAAAAGAAGAGCCGGAAGAGGATTGTAAAAAAAAAGAAGAGCCGGGAGGGGGGTTAAAAAAAGAAGAGCCGGGAGGGGGGGTAAAAAAAAGAAGAGCCGGGAGGGGGTTAAAAAAAAGAAGGGCCGGAAGAGGATTGTAAAAAAAAGAAGGGCCGGAAGAGGATTGTAAAAAAAAGAAGAGCCGAATGGGGGTAAAAAAAAAGAAGAGCCGGGAGGGGGGTAAAAAAAAGAAGAGCCAGGAGAGGGGTAAAAAAAGAAGAGCCGGAAGAGGATTGTAAAAAAAAAAGAACCGGGAGGGGGTAAAAAAAGGAAGAGCCGGGAGGGGGGTAAAAAAAAGAAGAGCCGGGAGGGGGTAAAAAAAAGAAGAGCCGGGAGGGGTTTAAAAAAAGAAGAGCCGGAAGAGGATTGTAAAAAAAAGAAGGGCCGGAAGAGGATTGTAAAAAAAAGAAGAGCCGAATGGGGGTAAAAAAAAAGAAGAGCCGGGAGGGGGGTAAAAAAAAAGAAGAGCCAGGAGAGGGGTAAAAAAAGAAGAGCCGGAAGAGGATTGTAAAAAAAAAGAGCCGGGAGGGGGTAAAAAAAGGAAGAGCCGGGAGGGGGGTAAAAAAAAGAAGAGCCGGGAGGGGGTAAAAAAAAGAAGAGCCGGGAGGGGTTTAAAAAAAGAAGAGCCGGAAGAGGATTGTAAAAAAGAAGAAGAGCCAGGAGGGGGGTTAAAAAAAAGAAGAGCAGGGAGAGGGGTAAAAAAAGAAGATCCGGAAGAGGATTGTAAAAAAAGAAGAGCCGGGAGGGGGGTAAAAAAAAGAAGAGCCGGGAGGGGGGTTAAAAAAAAGAAGAGCCAGGAGGGGGGTTAAAAAAAGAAGAGCCGGGACTTTTTTTTTTTTTTTTTTTTTTAAACCCCTCTGCTCCGCCCACATCTTCAGAATTTTTTTGGGTGGGGGACGAAGTACTCTTCCTCCCGAGTTGTCACTTCCGGAGGGGAAGGAAGTCCCACTCCCCCCCCAGTTGTCACTTCCGGTTGGGAGAAAGTCCCACTTCCCCCCCCCCAGATGTCATTTCAGGGGGGGGGGGAAGAAAGTCCCACTCCCCCCCCCAGTTGTCACTTCCGGGGCGAAGGAAGTCCTACTTTTCCCCCCGAGTTCTTACATCCGGGTGTTTGAAGTCTCACTTCCGGTTGGGAGGAAGTCCCACTTCCCCCGCAGTTGTCACTTCCGGGTTTGAGGAAGTCCCACTTCCTCACCAGTTGTCACTTCCGGGGGGAAGGAAGTCTCACTTCCGGTTTGGAGGAAATTCCACTTCCCCCAGATGTCACTTCCGGGGGGGGTCCCACTCCTCCCCCTGGTTGTCACTTCCGGGGGGAAGGAAGTCCTACTTTTCCCCCGAGTTCTTACTTCCAGGGGTTTGAAGTCTGACTTCCGGTTGGGAGGAAGTCCCACTTCCCCCCCAGATGTCACTTCCGGGTGGGGGACGAAGTCCCCTTCCTCCCGAGTTGTCACTTCCGGGGGGGAAGGAAGTCCCACTTCCCCCTCGGGTGTCACACAGGGGGGGGACGAAGTCCCCTTCCCCCCAGTTGTCACTTCCGGGGTTGAGGAAGTTCCACTCCCCCCCCAAATGTCACTTCCGGGGGGAAGGAAGTCCCTCTCCAACCGAGTTGTAACTTCCGGGGGTGGGAAGTCTGACTTCCGATTGGGAGGAAGTCCGACTTCCGGTTTGGAGGAAGTTCCACTTCCCCCCTGATGTCACTTCCGGGGGGAAGGAAGTCCCACTTTCCCCCCCCCCCCAGTTGTCACTTCCGGGGTTGAGGAAGTCCCACTTCCTCACCAGTTGTCACATCCGGGGGAAGGAAGTCTCACTTCCGGTTTGGAGGAAGTTCCACTTCCCCCCCAGATGTCACTTCCGGGGGGAAGAAAGTCCCACTCCCCCCCCCAGTTGTCACTTCCGGTTGGGAGGAAGTCCCACTTCCCCCCAGATGTCATTTCAGGGGGGGAAGGAAGTCCCACTTCCTCACCAGTTGTCACTTCCGGGGGAAGGAAGTCCCACTTCCCCCCAGATGTCACTTCCGGGTGGGGGACGAAGTACCCTTCCTCCCGAGTTGTCACTTCCGGGGGGGAAGGAAGTCCCACTTCAACCCCAGATGTCACTTCCTGGGGGGAAGGAAGTCCCACTTCCCCCCCGGGTGTCACTCCGGGGGGGACGAAGTCCCTTTCCCCCGAGATGTCACTTCCGGGGGGAAGGAAGTCCCACTCCCCCCCAAGTTGTAACTTCCGGGGGTGGGAAGTCTGACTTCCGGTTGGGAGGAAGTCCCACTTCCGGTTTGAAGGAAGACCCACTTCAACCCCAGATGTCACATCCGGGGGAACGAAATCCCCTTCCCCCCGTGTTGTCACTTCCGGTGGGAGGAAGTTCCTACCAGATGTAACTTCCGGGGGGAAAGAAGTCCCCTCCCCCCCAGTGTTCACTTCCGGGGGGGGAAGAAAGTCCCCCCCCCCCCAGTTGTCACCGGGGCGAAGGAAGTCCTACTTTTCCCCCCGAGTTCTTACATCCGGGTGTTTGAAGTCTCACTTCCGGTTGGGAGGAAGTCCCACTTCCCCCGCAGTTGTCACTTCCGGGTTTGAGGAAGTCCCACTTCCTCACCAGTTGTCACTTCCGGGGGGAAGGAAGTCTCACTTCCGGTTTGGAGGAAATTCCACTTCCCCCCAGATGTCACTTCCGGGGGGGAAGGAAGTCCCACTCCTCCCCCTGGTTGTCACTTCCGGGGGGAAGGAAGTCCTACTTTTCCCCCGAGTTCTTACTTCCAGGGGTTTGAAGTCTCACTTCCGGTTGGGAGGAAGTCCCACTTCCCCCCCAGATGTCACTTCCGGGTGGGGGACGAAGTCCCCTTCCTCCCGAGTTGTCACTTCCGGGGGGGAAGGAAGTCCCACTTCCCCCCCGGGTGTCACACAGGGGGGGGACGAAGTCCCCTTCCCCCCAGTTGTCACTTCCGGGGTTGAGGAAGTTCCACTCCCCCCCCCAAATGTCACTTCCGGGGGGAAGGAAGTCCCACTCCAACCGAGTTGTAACTTCCGGGGGTGGGAAGTCTGACTTCCGATTGGGAGGAAGTCTGACTTCCGGTTTGGAGGAAGTTCCACTTCCCCCCAGATGTCACTTCCGGGGGGAAGGAAGTCCCACTTCCCCCCCCCCCCCAGTTGTCACTTCCGGGGTTGAGGAAGTCCCACTTCCTCACCAGTTGTCACATCCGGGGGAAGGAAGTCTCACTTCCGGTTTGGAGGAAGTTCCACTTCCCCCCCAGATGTCACTTCCGGGGGGGAAGAAAGTCCCACTCCCCCCCCAGTTGTCACTTCCGGTTGGGAGGAAGTCCCACTTCCCCCCAGATGTCATTTCAGGGGGGGGAAGGAAGTCCCACTTCCTCACCAGTTGTCACTTCCGGGGGAAGGAAGTCTCACTTCCGGTTCGGTGGAAGTCCCACTTCCCCCCAGATGTCACTTACGGGTGGGGGACGAAGTACTCTTCCTCCCGAGTTGTCACTTCCGGAGGGGAAGGAAGTCCCACTCCCCCCCCAGTTGTCACTTCCGGTTGGGAGAAAGTCCCACTTCCCCCCCCCAGATGTCATTTCAGGGGGGGAAGAAAGTCCCACTCCCCCCCCCAGTTGTCACTTCCGGGGCGAAGGAAGTCCTACTTTTCCCCCCGAGTTCTTACATCCGGGTGTTTGAAGTCTCACTTCCGGTTGGGAGGAAGTCCCACTTCCCCCGCAGTTGTCACTTCCGGGTTTGAGGAAGTCCCACTTCCTCACCAGTTATCACTTCCGGGTGGAAGGAAGTCTCACTTCCGGTTTGGAGGAAATTCCACTTCCCCCCAGATGTCACTTCCGGGGGGGAAGGAAGTCCCACTCCTCCCCCTGGTTGTCACTTCCGGGGGGAAGGAAGTCCTACTTTTCCCCCGAGTTCTTACTTCCAGGGGTTTGAAGTCTCACTTCCGGTTGGGAGGAAGTCCCACTTCCCCCCCAGATGTCACTTCCGGGTGGGGGACGAAGTCCCCTTCCTCCCGAGTTGTCACTTCCGGGGGGGAAGGAAGTCCCACTTCCCCCTCGGGTGTCACACAGGGGGGGGACGAAGTCCCCTTCCCCCCAGTTGTCACTTCCGGGGATGAGGAAGTTCCACTCCCCCCCCAAATGTCACTTTCGGGGGGAAGGAAGTCCCTCTCCAACCGAGTTGTAACTTCCGGGGGTGGGAAGTCTGACTTCCGATTGGGAGGAAGTCCGACTTCCGGTTTGGAGGAAGTTCCACTTCCCCCCCAGATGTCACTTCCGGGGGGGAAGAAAGTCCCACTCCCCCCCCAGTTGTCACTTCCGGTTGGGAGGAAGTCCCACTTCCCCCCAGATGTCATTTCAGGGGGGGAAGGAAGTCCCACTTCCTCACCAGTTGTCACTTCCGGGGGAGAAGGAAGTCCCACTCCTCCCCCCGGTTGTCACTTCCGGGGGGAAGGAAGTCCTACTTTTCCCCCGAGTTCTTACTTCCGGGGGTTTGAAGTCTCACTTCCGGTTGGGAGGAAGTCCCACTTCCCCCCCAGATGTCACTTCCGGGTGGGGGACGAAGTCCCCTTCCTCCCGAGTTGTCAATTCAGGGGGGAAGGAAGTCCCACTTCCCCCCCAGTTGTCACTTCCGGGATTGAGGAAGTCCCACTTCCTCACCAGTTGTCACTTCCGGGGGGAAGGAAGTCTCACTTCCGGTTTGGAGAAAGTTCCATTCCCCCCCAGATGTCACTTCTGGGGGGACGAAGTCCCCTTCCCCCCGAGTTGTCACTTCCGGAGGGGAAGGAAGTCCCACTCCCCCCCAAGTTGTAACTTTCGGGGCTGGGAAGTCTGACTTCCGGTTGGGAGGAAGTCCCACTTCCGTTTTGGAGGTAGTTCCACTTCCCCCCAGATGTCACTTCCGGGGGGGAAGGAAGTCCCACTCCTCCCCTCGGTTGTCACTTCCGGGGGGAAGGAAGTACTACTTTTCCCCCGAGTGCTTACTTCCAGTGGTTTGAAGTCTCACTTCCGGTTGGGAGGAAGTCCCACTTCCCCCCAAGTTGTAACTTCCGTTGGTGGGAAGCCTGACTTCCGGTTGGGAGGAAGTCCCACTTCCGGTTTGGAGGAAGTTCCACTTCCCCCCCAGATGTCACTTCCGGGGGAGAAGGAAGTCCCACTCCTCCCCCCGGTTGTCACTTCCGGGGGGAAGGAAGTCCTACTTTTCCCCCGAGTTCTTACTTCCGGGGGTTTGAAGTCTCACTTCCGGTTGGGAGGAAGTCCCACTTCCCCCCCAGATGTCACTTCCGGGTGGGGGACGAAGTCCCCTTCCTCCCGAGTTGTCAATTCAGGGGGGAAGGAAGTCCCACTTCCCCCCCAGTTGTCACTTCCGGGATTGAGGAAGTCCCACTTCCTCACCAGTTGTCACTTCCGGGGTGAAGGAAGTCTCACTTCCGGTTTGGAGAAAGTTCCATTCCCCCCCAGATGTCACTTCTGGGGGGACGAAGTCCCCTTCCCCCCGAGTTGTCACTTCCGGAGGGGAAGGAAGTCCCACTCCCCCCCAAGTTGTAACTTTCGGGGCTGGGAAGTCTGACTTCCGGTTGGGAGGAAGTCCCACTTCCGTTTTGGAGGTAGTTCCACTTCCCCCCAGATGTCACTTCCGGGGGGGAAGGAAGTCCCACTCCTCCCCTCGGTTGTCACTTCCGGGGGGAAGGAAGTACTACTTTTCCCCCGAGTGCTTACTTCCAGTGGTTTGAAGTCTCACTTCCGGTTGGGAGGAAGTCCCACTTCCCCCCCAGATGTCACTTCCGGGTGGGGGACGAAGTCCCCTTCCTCCCGGGTTGTCACTTCCGGGGGGAAGGAAGTCCCACTTCAAGCCCAGATGTCACTTCAGGGGTGGATGGAAGTCCCACTTCCCCCCCGATGTCACTTCCGAGAGAAAGGAAGTCCCACTCCAACCGAGTTGTAACTTCCGGGGGTGGGAAGTCTGACTTCCGGTTGGGAGGAAGTCCCACTTCCGGTTTGGAGGAAGTTCCACTTCCCCCCGAGATGTCACTTCCGGGGGGAAGGAATTCCTACTCCCCCCAGATGTCACTTCCGGGGGGGAAGGATGTTCCACTCTCCCCCCCCAGTTGTCACTTCCGGGGGAAGGAAGTCTCACTTCCGGTTTGGTGGAAGTCCCACTTCCCCCCCAGATATCACTTCCGGGTGGGGGTCGAAGTACCCTTCCTCCCGAGTTGTCACTTCCGGGGGGGAAGGAAGTCCCAATTCAACCCCAGATGTCACTTCCGGGGGGGAAGGAAGACCCACTTCAACCCCAGATGTCACTTCCGGGGGGAACGAAGTCCCCTTCCCCCCGTGTTGTCACTTCCGGAGGGGAAGGAAGTCCCACTCCTCCCCCCGGTTGTCACTTCCGGGGGGAAGGAAGTCCTACTTTTCCCCCGAGTTCTTACTTCCGGGGGTTTGAAGTCTCACTTCCGGTTGGGAGGAAGTCCCACTTCCACCCAGATGTCACTTCCGGGTGGGAGACGAAGTCCCCTTCCTCCCGGGTTGTCACTTCCGGGGGGGAAGGAAGTCCCACTTCCCCCCCAGTTGTCACTTCCGGGATTGAGGAAGTCCCACTTCCTCACCAGTTGTCACTTCCGGGGGGAAGGAAGTCTCACTTCCGGTTTGGAGAAAGTTCCATTCCCCCCCAGATGTCACTTCTGGGGGGACGAAGTCCCCTTCCCCCCGAGTTGTCACTTCCGGAGGGGAAGGAAGTCCCACTCCCCCCCAAGTTGTAACTTTCGGGGCTGGGAAGTCTGACTTCCGGTTGGGAGGAAGTCCCACTTCCGTTTTGGAGGTAGTTCCACTTCCCCCCAGATGTCACTTCCGGGGGGGAAGGAAGTCCCACTCCTCCCCTCGGTTGTCACTTCCGGGGGGAAGGAAGTACTACTTTTCCCCCGAGTGCTTACTTCCAGTGGTTTGAAGTCTCACTTCCGGTTGGGAGGAAGTCCCACTTCCCCCCAAGTTGTAACTTCCGTTGGTGGGAAGTCTGACTTCCGGTTGGGAGGAAGTCCCACTTCCGGTTTGGAGGAAGTTCCACTTCCCCCCCAGATGTCACTTCCGGGGGAGAAGGAAGTCCCACTCCTCCCCCCGGTTGTCACTTCCGGGGGGAAGGAAGTCCTACTTTTCCCCCGAGTTCTTACTTCCGGGGGTTTGAAGTCTCACTTCCGGTTGGGAGGAAGTCCCACTTCCCCCCCAGATGTCACTTCCGGGTGGGGGACGAAGTCCCCTTCCTCCCGAGTTGTCAATTCAGGGGGGAAGGAAGTCCCACTTCCCCCCCAGTTGTCACTTCCGGGATTGAGGAAGTCCCACTTCCTCACCAGTTGTCACTTCCGGGGGGAAGGAAGTCTCACTTCCGGTTTGGAGAAAGTTCCATTCCCCCCCAGATGTCACTTCTGGGGGGACGAAGTCCCCTTCCCCCCGAGTTGTCACTTCCGGAGGGGAAGGAAGTCCCACTCCCCCCCAAGTTGTAACTTTCGGGGCTGGGAAGTCTGACTTCCGGTTGGGAGGAAGTCCCACTTCCGTTTTGGAGGTAGTTCCACTTCCCCCCAGATGTCACTTCCGGGGGGGAAGGAAGTCCCACTCCTCCCCTCGGTTGTCACTTCCGGGGGGAAGGAAGTACTACTTTTCCCCCGAGTGCTTACTTCCAGTGGTTTGAAGTCTCACTTCCGGTTGGGAGGAAGTCCCACTTCCCCCCCAGATGTCACTTCCGGGTGGGGGACGAAGTCCCCTTCCTCCCGGGTTGTCACTTCCGGGGGGAAGGAAGTCCCACTTCAAGCCCAGATGTCACTTCAGGGGTGGATGGAAGTCCCACTTCCCCCCCGATGTCACTTCCGAGAGAAAGGAAGTCCCACTCCAACCGAGTTGTAACTTCCGGGGGTGGGAAGTCTGACTTCCGGTTGGGAGGAAGTCCCACTTCCGGTTTGGAGGAAGTTCCACTTCCCCCCGAGATGTCACTTCCGGGGGGAAGGAATTCCTACTCCCCCCAGATGTCACTTCCGGGGGGGAAGGATGTTCCACTCTCCCCCCCCAGTTGTCACTTCCGGGGGAAGGAAGTCTCACTTCCGGTTTGGTGGAAGTCCCACTTCCCCCCCAGATATCACTTCCGGGTGGGGGTCGAAGTACCCTTCCTCCCGAGTTGTCACTTCCGGGGGGGAAGGAAGTCCCAATTCAACCCCAGATGTCACTTCCGGGGGGGAAGGAAGACCCACTTCAACCCCAGATGTCACTTCCGGGGGGAACGAAGTCCCCTTCCCCCCGTGTTGTCACTTCCGGAGGGGAAGGAAGTCCCACTCCTCCCCCCGGTTGTCACTTCCGGGGGGAAGGAAGTCCTACTTTTCCCCCGAGTTCTTACTTCCGGGGGTTTGAAGTCTCACTTCCGGTTGGGAGGAAGTCCCACTTCCACCCAGATGTCACTTCCGGGTGGGAGACGAAGTCCCCTTCCTCCCGGGTTGTCACTTCCGGGGGGGAAGGAAGTCCCAATTCAACCCCAGATGTCACTTCCGGGGGGGAAGGAAGACCCACTTCCCCCCAAGATGTCACTTCCGGGTGGGGAACGAAGTACCCTTCCTCCCGAGTTGTCACTTCCGGAGGGGAAGGAAGTCCCACTCCCCCCCAAGTTGTAACTTCCGGGGGTGGGAAGTCTGACTTCCGGTTGGAAGGAAGTCCCACTTCCGTTTTGGAGGAAGATCCACTTCCCCCCAGATGTCACTTACGGGGGGGAAGGAAGTCCCACTCCTCCCCCCGGTTGTCACTTCCGGGGTGGAAGGAAGTTCTACTTTTCCCCCGAGTTCTTACTTCCTTGGGTTTGAAGTCTCACTTCCGGTTGGGAGGAAGTCCCACTTCCACCCAGATGTCACTTCCGGGTGGGAGACGAAGTCCCCTTCCTCCCGGGTTGTCACTTCCGGGGGGGAAGGAAGTCCCACTTCAACCCCAGATGTCACTTCAGGGGGGGATGGAAGTCCCACTTCCCCCCCCGATGTCACTTCCGGGGGGAAGGAAGTCCCACTCCCCCCCAGATGTCACTTCCGGGGGGGAAGGAAGTCCCTCTCCAACCGAGTTGTAACTTCCGGGGGTGGGAAGTCTGACTTCCGGTTGGGAGGAAGTCCCACTTCCGGTTTGGAGGAAGTTCCACTTCCCCCCCAGATGTCACTTCCGGGGGGAAGGAATTCCTACTCCCCCCAGATGTCACTTCCGGGGTTGGAAGGAAGTCCCACTCTCCCCCCCCCAGTTGTAACTTCCGGGGGAAGGAAGTCTCACTTCCGGTTTGGTGGAAGTCCCACTTCAATCCCAGATGTCACTTCCGGGGGGGAAGGAAGTCCCACTTCCCCCCCCCCCGAGTGTCACTCCGGGGGGGACGAAGTCCCCTTCCCCCCGAGTTGTCACTTCCGTGGGTGGGAAGTCTGACTTCCGGTTGGGAGGAAGTCCGACTTCCGGTTTGGAGGAAGACCCACTTCAACCCCAGATGTCACTTCCTGGGGGAACGAAGTCCCCTTCCCCCCGTGTTGTCACTTCCGGTGGGAGGAAGTTCCCACCAGATGTAACTTCCGGGGGGAAAGGAGGTCCCCTTCCCCCCAGATGTCACTTCCTGGTGGGAAGGAAGTCCCCTCCCCCCCAGTTGTCACTTCCGGGGGGGAAGAAATTCCCACTCCCCCCAGTTGTCACTTCCGGGGGGAAGGGAGTCCTACTTTTCCCCCCGAGTTCTTACATCCGGGTGTTTGAAGTCTCACTTCCGGTTGGGAGGAAGTCCCACTTCCCCCCCAGATGTCACTTCCGGGTGGGGGACGAAGTTGAGGAAGTCCCACATCCTCACCAGTTGTCACTTCCGGGGGGAAGGATGTCTCACTTCCGGTTTGGAGGAAGTTCCATTCCCCCCCAGATGTCACTTCTGGGGGGACGAAGTCCCCTTCCCCCCGAGTTTTCACTTCCGGAGGGGAAGGAAGTCCCAGTTTCCTACCGAGTTGTCACTTCCGGGGGTGTGAAGTCTCACTTCCGGTTGGGATTCCTCCCAACCGGATCCCACTTCTCCCCTAGATTTCACTTCCGGGGGGAAGGAAGTCCCCCTAGTTGTCACTTCCTGTGGGGAAGGAAGTCCCACTTCCCCCCGAATTGTCACTTCCGGGAGTGGGAAGTCTCACTTCCGGTTCGGAGGAAGTCCCACTTCCCCCCAGATGTCACTTCCGGGGGGAAGGAAGTCCTACTTTTCCCCTCGAGTTCTTACATCCGGGTGTTTGAAGTCTCACTTCCGGTTGGGTTGAAGTTCCACTTCCCCCCAGATGTCACTTCCGGGGGGGAAGGAAGTCCCACTCCTCCCCCCGGTTGTCACTTCCGGGGGGAAGGAAGTCCTACTTTTCCCCCGAGTTCTTACTTCATTGGGTTTGAAGTCTCCTTCCGATTGGGAAGAAGTCCCACTTCCCCCCCAGATGTCACTTCCGGGTGGGGGACGAAGTCCCCTTCCTCTCGAGTTGTTACTTCCGGGGGGAGGGAAGTCCCACTTCAACCCCAGATGTCATTTCAAGGGGGGAATGAAGTCCCACTTCCCCCGATGTCACTTTCGGGGGGAAGGAAGTCCCACTTTCCCCCCCCAAGTTGTCACTTCCGGGGTTGAGGAAGTCCCACTTCCTCACCAGTTTTCACATCCTGTGGATGGAAGTCTCACTTCCGGTATGGAGGAAGTTCCACTTCCCCCCAGATGTCACTTCTGGGGGTACGAAGTCCCCTTCCCCCCGAGTTGTCACTTCCGGAGGGGAAGGAAGTCCCACTCCCCCCAAGTTGTAACTTCCGGGGGTGGGAAGTGTCTTCTGGTCTGGAGGAAGTCCCACTTCCGGTTTGGAGGAAGTTCCAATTCCCCCCAGATGTCACTTCCGGGGGAGAGGAAGTCTCACTCCTCCCCCGGTTCTCACTTCCGGGGGGAAGGAAGTCCTACTTTTCCCCCGAGTTCTTACTTCCGGGGGTTTGAAGTCTCACTTCCGGTTGGGAGGAAGTCCCACTTCCCCCCAGATGTCACTTCCGGGTGGGGGACGAAGTCCCCTTCCTCCTGAGTTCTCACTTCCGGGGGGGAAGGAAGTCCCACTTCAACCCGAGATGTCACTTCAGGGGGGGAAGGAAGTCCCACTTCCCCCCCGATGTCACTTCCGGGGGGAAGGAAGTCCCACTTCCCCCCCAGTTGTCACTTCCGGGGTTGAGGAAGTTCCACTCCCCCCAGATGTCACTTCCGGGGGGGAAGGAATTCCCACTCCAACCGAGTTGTAACTTCCGGGGGTGGGAAGTCAGACTTCCGGTTGGGAGGAAGTCCCACTTCCGGTTTGGAGGAAGACCCACTTCATCCCCAGATGTCACTTCCGGGGGGAACGAAATCCCCTTCCCACCGTGTTGTCACTTCCGGTGGGAGGAAGTTCCCACCAGATGTAACTTCAAGGGGGAAAGGAGGTCCCCTTCCCCCCCAGATGTCACTTCCTGGGGGGAAGGAAGTCCCCTCCCCCCCCAGTTGTCACTTCAGGGGTTGAGGAAGTC
>CAJRAI020000314.1:67187-72187 GCA_907164885.2 Dolomedes plantarius
CTTCGAAATAAACAATGTCCTCGAAATTTTCAAAGTCCCCGAATATTCAAAGTCCTTTTAATTCTCGTTCTTAAGTTTTTCTACAATTATCCGCAAACGGAATTTTTTTTCACCAAGTTCCTCCCGTAAAGAGAGAAATTTTGGCACTAGATGGCGCCACTAGACGGAAGCTCATTAGCGAATTTTAATTCTAGTCTTTAAATTTCAGTTTTTCTACAATTATCCGCAAACGGAATTTTTTTTCACCAAGTTCCTCCCGTAAAGAGAGAAATTTTGACACTAGAATTTTTTTTCACCAAGTTCCTCCCGTAAAGAGAGAAATTTTGAGACTAGATGGCGCCACTAGACGGCGGTTTCACTAGCGAATTTTAATTTAATTAAATTTAAGTTTTTCGACAATTATCTGCAAACATAATTTTTTTCACCAAGTTCCTCCCGTAAAGAGAGAAAATGTGGCACTAGATGGCGCCACTAGACGGCGCTTTCATTAGCTAATTTTAATTTTAATTAAATTTAAGTTTTTCGACAATTATCTGCAAACATAATTTTTTTCACCAAGTTCCTCCCGTAAAGAGAGAAAATGTGGCACTAGATGGCGCCACTAGACGGCGCTTTCATTAGCTAATTTTAATTAATTAAATTCAGTTTTTCGACAATTATCTGCAAACATAATTTTTTTCACCAAGTTCCTCCCGTAAAGAGAGAAAATGTGGCACTAGATGGCGCCACTAGACGGCGCTTTCATTAGCTAATTTTAATTTTAATTAAATTTCAGTTTTTCGACAATTATCTGCAAACATAATTTTTTTCACCAAGTTCCTCCCGTAAAGAGAGAAAATGTGGCACTAGATGGCGCCACTAGACGACGGTTTCACTAGCGAATTTTAATTTTAATTAAATTTAACTTTTTCGACAATTATCTGCAAACATAATTTTTTTAAAGTTCCTCCCGTAAAGAGAGACACCAGATGACACCAGTTTGATGATGTTTTTCAAAGAGATGATTTTAGCAAAATTTTGCAAAATTCCCTCCACACTCCCGGGTATCGACTTAACTTGCCGAATGCGCATTCGTAGGTTTGCTATCCCACAGGGACAGCCGGTTCGACGGCCCCTATTGTAGAGAAACGGGGCCTCCCCGGCTCCCCTTGTAGGTGCTCACCTACGAATGCGCTTTCGCCAAATTAGCAGAATCGTCCTCTCAGTGATTCCTACGGTACCCACACACATACATATCAATTATTAATTATCATATCAATACAATATCAATACAATATCAACATCGCCGGGACTCGAACCCTATAGAGAAAGAGAAACATGGTTAAGTATCGCCGGGCTGTACCGCTGGGCCATCCGTCCGCAAGTTTGAATTCGAATTGGATGTATTTGAACACAGCTACCTCAAAGGAGCTATTAATTCCTGTACTCTAATACCTCCTTTCCCTAAAATCTCTTAATGCTCTCTATATCCCCTTAATTGCTCTTATTTTATCAAATTTCTACATTAAAATCTTAATTTTCTGCTTTAAATCTTATTTTCCCTTCATTTCCTTAAGATCGAAACTCTTGTATCTTAAGCCAATCACTTATCGAGCTCTGCGTGGCTGTCAGCCAATCACATCGCTCGTTCTCCCAATGCTATTTCGGCCGCAATGCCTGCTTCGTCGAAAATTCACTGGGGTAGTTATTCGTCGAAGATCCCAGCGGTCGTTTCAGCAGCGAATCAAAATGGAGCATCTCTCTCCAATCGACCAATCACTTTAACTGTAGCCGGGTGGATATTTCCGAAAGAGTGTTTCCTCTCAGTGTGGCAGCTCCAGCCGATCGGATAAGTCGCTCTGTCAATTTCTCCCCGTAAGTCAATTTACCGCTACCAGCTTTATTTCGATTATATTTCCTAACGTAACGAGTGTACTTTTTAAAAATCTTTGATTTAGAACTTATCTTTGCTTATAATTTATGAATTTCTGTTTCAAACCAACTTGAACGATTCATATTTTGTTTTATTATATTATTTCGATTTTTAAAAGATAGTTTAATTTTAGCGTTTACGTCTCTTAAACTTACATCTCAGCTACTATAAAATCTATTGGCGTATCTGTTACAGCTACGAATGCTCTAATTTCCAACTTTAAATATCTTAAATAGTATGTATCTGCGAACGGCGAATTGGCGACTTTACAGGCTTCGCCAACCTTTCTGGCGAAGGTATTCCAATCAGTGCTCTCCAGTTTTTCCCAGTGTGAAGATGTGCCTTTGAAGTTCGCTCTGATTGTCAGACCTATGGATATACTATGGATTACTTACGGATGTTTTAATTATGGATACATTTACTATCTGACGTCCGGTCTGACCGGGGGTAAGTCTATTTTTCCTTATTCCTTTCGTCAGAAATTATTGTTTTTCAATTGGATAGCACGTTTCGGTTTTCGGTTTTAAATCTTGTGATTTCGATTTCAAAATATGCATTTCTATATCTTATGTATCATGTATTTGTGCAGTGTTTTAGCTAAGTTTGATTTTTAAGTATTCCTTCCGTCTGTATAATTCATGTAATTGAAATTAAATTCCCCTCGAAATTATTCTGTTTAAGAAAATTGCATGTCCGATATTCAAGTGTACGTAAATGTATTTATATATTTATCGGGTTTGCTAATTTTAAATGAGAAATTTTTCGACATCCTATTATTTATCCCATTTTTGAAAATATAATTTGGTTAAATTTCCTTGCGCGGCGTTACGAAATTTTATAAATTTTTAAAATTTAAAGACGTGAGAAATTTCTGACCGTCGAAACGTGAAAATTTGTAAGTTAATGGATTACTTGAATATAGTCGAAATTTCCTTGCGCGGCATTGCGAAGTTGATAAAAGTGTTAAAATTTAAAGACGGAGAAATTTCTGACCGTCGAACGTGAAAATTGTAAATTAATAGATTGCTTAAGTATAGTCGAAATTTCCTTGCGCGTCATTGCGAAATTTTATAAAATTGTTAAAATTTAAAGACGTGAGAAATTTCTGACCGTCGAACGTGAAAATTTGTAAGTTTAATGGATTGCTGAAGTATAGTCGAAATTTCCTTGCGCGGCATTGCGAAATTTTATAAAAGTTTAAAATTTAAAGACGGGAGAAATTTTTGCGTGTAGGAAATTTTTTTAAAATTGTTATAAAATTCTAAAAGCAGAGAAATTTTTAACTCCCCGCTCGAAAATTTGGGTATGAAGATATTAAAATTTTTATTTATCCGTGCTGAATTTGTTTATTGTGTGTGTAGGAAATTTTTTCAGAATTGTTATAAAATTCTAAAAGCAGAGAAATTTTTAACTCCCTCTCGAAAATTTGGGTATGAAGATATTAAAATTTTTATCTATCCGTGCTAAATTTGTTTATTGTGTGTAGGAAATTTTTCAAAAATTGTTATAAAATTGTAAAAGCAGGGAAATTTTTACTCCCCGGTCGAAAATTTGTGAATGAAGATATAAAATTTTTTATCTATCCGCGCTAAATTTGTTTATTGTGTGTAGGAATTTTTTTAAAAATCGTTATAAAATTCTAAAAGGAGAGAAATTTTTAACTCCCCGCTCGAAAATTTGGGTATGAAGATATTAAAATTTTTATTTATCCGTGCTGAATTTGTTTATTGTGTGTAGGAAATTTTTTCAGAATTGTTATAAAGTGGCTAAATGAGTACTCGGTAGGATTGTGCCGACGTTATTTTAAAAAGGCATTTTCCGATGGGAGTACTTTTCTGGCCGTAAATGAGTTGCTGTGAACGGGAGTTGTGTTTTACGAAATTCCGATTTTTGTGATGGTGCATCCACGCATTAATTTCCGGCTGACGACAAACTCTCGAGTTGCCAATTTTTAAGTGCAAATCAATGTCAGTGGCGGCTCTTCCTCGGTAGGTGCTCGATTTCCCCAAAGACACTAAATCTCCGACGAGACCCACTCCGCGCCCAGTGCGCATGTCCTAGGTCGGCCCGAGCTACGCTATCTCAATTTCAATTCATTTTAATTCATTTTTTGGTATATCATTTTTTCATTTCATTCATTATATATAAGTCCACGCACATGCTCAGATAGATCCCTTTCTCAACGCGCATGGTCAGTCTTGTCTTCTCTTCACATCCACTCTCCAAAACATCCCACTTTCTCTGTAAATATCTCGTCAACTTTATTAACCTCATTTTTCCAAAAAAATCCTTTTTCATTTAATCATCATAATAATAATATAATTATTATTAAACAACTTCTGCTTTAACAATACTTTGAAAGAAAATTATTCCAAATACATATTGAAATAAATTCAATTTTTATCCATTATTTACAACCGATTAAATAATTAACAGTTTAAAATATTATTTAAATATTGTCAAAATTTTCCATTTACGCAAATATTGTCAAAATTCTTTTCAATTTTTATCATTCGCTACGTATCGATTTCAGACAAACTTTTACACCTCTCTCTCCCATATTCCTTTTCAAATTTAAAACTTCAATTCACAAATTTTATCCATCCATCCTTTACTTATTAAACAATCCTCGAGACCGGATAGTTCCAATTTCTCTACGAGATGGCGCCACCATTTTTAATTCTTTCCACATCGGAACCTTAGACGCTTTACAATAATCCGCTTTCAAATGTAATACCATTCATTTTTTATAATACACCGACTTTCTTTTTCAGAAATTATCCTTTCTTGAAAATTTTAAAATCAACAAATAATCTTTTTACCATTCATGTTTATTTCTAAAACGCGTAATTAATTAATAATACCCAATTTTAGAAAACACTAACTCTTATTAATATTCATTTTCAAAACTATAGAGTTTAAATAAATAAATCGTTTGACTAAAACTTTACCTGCTTTTCTACATTTTCTTTCATCACCTTTGCAACAAATAAATGATTCCAGAATCCACTTCACATCTTAAAAACGAAATTTTCTGTCTTATTAATGCTACTTTACGTATTGCTTTGTATATTATTGTATCCTATTT
>CAJRAI020000314.1:74687-179783 GCA_907164885.2 Dolomedes plantarius
CCTCTGCAACATTGACCAGAAGCTTGACAAATCATACCACAAGTACAATTCTAGAAGGTCTCCCACTAGTCAATAAACTTTCGATGTCGAACGAGGTGTGCCGATTTAAAAAAGGATGCTAAGAAGAATCCTATAACGAACCAACAAAAACAAAATCACAGCGTCCGATTATCGAACTCGTACTGAAACCAGTGACGTTCATTTTATTCGAGATACATTTGTAGATATATCGCCATTCCAGTGACGAGAGTGATTTTTCGCCACCGGAAAACAACAGCACGTTTATCGTTTAGCAGTGAAACTGAATGGCATATGTATGCACGTATAAATAAAAGATAAATTCAATTTGTTTGTAACCATTTGTGATAACCGCTCTTTTTTGCCATGTTTCTATTAATTCGTTTTCTTGTTTGTTTGTTTGTGTGTGTGTATGTGTCCAGTACAAATGTTGCAATCGATTTTTAACTAACTTCCCGACTAGCTAGACATTTGAAACTTTTAGAATAGCTCAGAACACGATGGCAATGCATTCGTTTGATACTTTTAGCCATCTTTAGGCGGATTGAATTCATTTCCAGATAATTTTGTTTCGTAGACTGGTGCAGCCATCTGTCGGGAACGAAAAGTTCAACGCGAGTTAACTTCCAATTAACTTCATTTTCTTTCGAGTGGATGGGATAATTCATCAAAAAATATTTTTTAAAAAGTATTTATTAATGCATAGAATTGTCAAGTTTAGAAAATTTAAAAACATTGTATATAAAAAGTTAATTTTTATTGATTTAAAAAAATAAGCCGTATAAAATAAGGTGTGTGGGTTGGATTCCCGTCCTATCGAATCTATTGGGATCGCCCATTTTGATGCAATAAGAGAATCTATAACACTCCATACATGGCTGTCATAATAACAACGAGTCAGTGCCGACGATCTCCTCCGCGTCTTTTTCTGTGGATGCTTACAAGTGGGGGTCTACTGCTATTTCGTCGACAGGAAAATTTCAACCCTGTGTCAATAGGAATGGGATTCATCCCCTTATTTTAGAATGTCCATTTCTTATGTTTCAAATTTGCAACGAACCAAGTGAGGAAAATGGCGTTTTCAAATGCAAATTTTAAAAATCTGTGTGGTAGACGATTTAAAAAATCGTCTGTAGTGTAGTAGTCGTCATTTTACGGTGGAGTTCTATTCGAACACTATAGGGAGGGATCTTTTTACGTACTCTTTCACCTACACCGCATATAAACGTAAATAGTTATTTTCATAGTACTTATATAAAAAAATGCATTTTTTTAAACAGAAGTATTCAGAGTATTAACAGTATTCAGAGTAAACTATTCTAAAGAAATTCCAATTTCTTTTCCTCGTCTCATTTACCTACCAATATTTAAAATTGAGGAATTTCCCTCGGGAGCCAAACATAACTAACTCCGTGACAGCACTGTAAAAACACGCTTCTCTAAAAGTGTCATTGTAATTATTTATTCGAGGTCCATACGATTTGTGTTATTTTAGATTGAAAGCAAGATCTCCGTTCCTCCGATAAAAAAAGAAACTCGAATCTCTCGTGAAAATCCACTATTTGTCGAATCAACATCACGATGCACGAAAATGGGGAGAAGCAAAACATTTCTTACGGCCTTCAATACCTCACTCGAGATGCATTTAAACGGGAAAACCCACACATTCAAAGTAAATACAACTGTCAATATATGCAATTAATGCCAAAAATAAATAAATATAATACGACGATCAATGATGCAAGAAAATCGTAAGGGATATTTTTATAGACAAAATAATGTAGAAGAAAATATTCACATTAAATCTAATATAAAGAACACTTAAGAATATAGTACAGTTTGTAGAACATTTCCTTTACTGTATTTTAATATGTTTTTGGATAACGTAAAATCGTCTGCCGCATTATCAAGAAATAAAAAATATTTTTTGTCTATTTAGTTGTTATGCACGTGACGATACATTTATTTAAAGTACCAGAAAAAGAACTCACGTGATCGGCATTTAATAAATTAAATTCTAAAAATCAATCTTTAAAAATTCACCAAAAATCAGGAAATGGAGGTAAAGATTCGAAAAAGATTTCATTTTAAAGGAATTTTTAGGATCTTTCTCGCGATATAAATTTTATAACCCTCAAATTATTATTTTAAATGCAATCTTAAAAAAAGTTACTACACCAGCTTAAAAATTTAATTTAAAAAAAATGTAAGAAGAATTTTTCAAAAATCTTTCTTAGTGCCCCCTACACCATAAGGAGAATCGCCATGCAAAATGTCAGCCCTTTAGGTCCAGCGGTTTGGTCTGTGCGTTGTATGTCAGTTACGGAACTGTTTTACATATATAGATAACACACACACATAACTCTTTTTATTAAAAAACTAGCTGAAAACCCGCGCTTCGCTACGGAGTACATTCAAATTAAATACAACGGTAAACGTATGCAACTTATGCCAAAAAATAAATATACATATTTATAATAAATGCGATGATCAATGTATACAATTGATGTAAAATATATATCTATATATATATATTTATAAAAAAATCGTAAGGGATATGCATTTTTTTTGGATAATATCCAATCGTCTGCTGCATTAGAAAGAGAAAAAAAATATTTTTTTTTTGTCTATTTAGTTGTTACGCACGTGACGATACATTTATTGAAAGTACCAGAAAAAGAAATCACGTGATCGGCATTTAATAAATTAAATTCTAAAAATTAATCTTTAAAGATTCACCAAAAATCAGGAAATGGAGGTAAAGATTCGAAAAAGATCTCATTTTGAAGGAATTTTTATGATCTTTCTCGTGATTATCGTAAAATTTTATAACCCTCAATGTATTATTTTAAATGCAAACGTAAAAAAAAGTTACAAAAACAGCTTAAAAATTTAATTTAAAAAAATGTAAGAAGAATTTTTGAAAAATCTTTCTTAGTGCACCCCTACACTATGAGAAGAATCGCCATGCAAAATGTGAGCCCTTTAGGTCCAGCGGTTTGGTCTGTGCGTTGTATGTCAGTCACGGAAATGTTTTACATATATAGATAACACACACATAACTCTTTGTATTAAAAAATGGAGGCTCGACATTCCCCCAGACACGTGTATATATTTTAGTATGTATATCTGTCTCTGAAACTATTGGAGCGAGAATGGATGAGATACAGTGACATCGGGAATAATCATTGAAAACGGACTCTGATGATGGTAAAGATATATTTCGGTCAGATTGCATGGGACATTTATACACAGGTGACGCTGCACGGATGCATTTATATACAGGTGAACAAGCGTTCATTTCTTCTTCAGGTGTTCTTTCAGAGTTTCGATCCTCTTGTTGAGATCCGGGATGCTCCAATTCTGGAAAAAGAAAAAAATGGTCGACGATCAGAAGTGTTTCGAAAAGTGAAACGCCTACTGGATGGAATTGGGGAAAGAGCCCGCCTTACCGAATAGTGTTTCTCTCTGTCGCAGCCGTTCTTCTTTTTGGGGACGTAGTCTGCACTCTGTGTGGAAAGGAAAACACTGTTAGTAAAACGGAAGCTATCGTGTTCAAAATGACCACACTCTCTTTCTTCCTCATTGCATACACTTCTTGAAAGCGGACAACAGTCTGAGTGAATATGTATATGTATATATGTATATACATATACATACATATACATATATATACATACATACATATATATACATACATACATATACGTATACATACATACATACACATATATATACATACATACATACACATACATACATATACGTATACATACATACATACACATATATATACATACATACATACACATATATATACATACATACATATACATATATATACATACATACATATATATACATACATACATATACGTATACATACATACATACACATATATATACATACATACATACACATACATACATATACGTATACATACATACATATACGTATACATACATACATATACGTATACATACATACATACACATATATATACATACATGCATACACATATATATACATACATACATATACATATATATACATACATACATATATATACATACATACATATACGTATACATACATACATACACATATATACATACATACATATACGTATACATACATACATACACATATATATACATACATACATACACATACATACATATACGTATACATACATACATACACATATATATACATACATACATACACATATATATACATACATACATACATATACAGTGATTTCCGCTTATAAGAATCACGTTTGTTATTACTGTTTTTGATTCTTATAAGCGGTTGATTCTTATAACCGAAATTTAGGTTTTTGGACAGGAACACACACTTATATATACATATATTAGATAATTTACCATAAAATACTCTTTAATTTACGTTAATTATCTTTTATTAAAATTATTTTTTATAGTTTTAAAAATAAATCTTAATTTTTAGGCCTATAAGTAGATACACATGATTATAGTAAGAGAAGAAAAAAATACAATATTTGTTACAAGTTACAACATACCTGCTTAACAGTTTTAACATTTCAACTACAGGAAGGGAGCAAGAAAAAGTTTTCTGTGGTAGTTTGACGTAACGAAGTTTTCAGAAGGCTGTTTGTACCTCTTTCAATACTTATAGTCTCAGACGAAGATTTACTCGGACGGGATAAGTTGCCCCCGGGTCAAGCTAATAGGACAGTGTCGTGGTAAAGCGTTTAAGGGGAAACTGTTATGTTATGTCTAATAAGAAAGGGGTGAATTTTACGACTCTATTCCATCCCATCTTATCGATCTTTCTTTAAAAAAAAGAAAGAAATTCGTGCCTTTTGAGGGTTTAAGTGACTTTTTTGGAAAAATGAAGGGAAATCCAAGAGTGTAAACTGATTCTTAAAACCGGTGGATTGATTCTTTAAAGCGAAAAATTTTAACATGGAAATAATTCATTTGTTTTTGTTTTTGCGATATTGATTCTTATAACCAGTGATCACTATAAGCGGTGGTTACTGTATGTGTGTATATATATATATATATATATATATATATATATATATATATATATATATATATATATATATATATATATATACATATATACATACATACATATACATGGGCCGTGGCGGCCTTGTGGTACAGCGTGCTGGTTTTTGGTGCTGAGGGTGCTCAGATCGAATCCTGGCGAAGTGCCATTAAAATACCTCCGTTTGTGTCATCCCTTCATAGGGGGCAATGCTGGTCCACCTGTATGGCGTCCCTATAATAAGTGGGCAGCAAAACTGCGGTGAATTATAGGTGAATGTCTTTGTGACAAGTGCCCTCCACATTGGGGGGGGGGATATATATATATATATGTATATATATATGTAGACATACATATTCCAATATATATAATTAATAAATATCATAATTAAACAATAAATAATCCAACAGATATAGATAAAAATTATACTAAAAAAGACAAAAAACAAACAGAAATCAAGCACTCTGGGCTCTTGATTTCTGTTCGTTTTTTTGTCTTTTTTAGTATAATTTTTATCTATATCTGTTGGATTATTTATTTGTTTTTTTTCATTATGGGGATATGAAGCTTCTGCGCTATCCTCCATTGAAAATGTTTTCTTTGCAGGATATGTTTTATGTTATAGTGATTTAGCAGTCTATGTTTGAATTTTAATTTTGTTTATTTCTATGGTTACTTTAAAAAAAAAAAAATTAAACAATATTAACCTTTAATACAAATTATATTAATATTTATTAATAATATAATAAATATTATATTATTTATAAAAATAAATAATAATGTATAATCAATGAATAAATAAAATAAACATATATAATTAATTATTTAAATATATTATTATATAACAGATACCAGAGGTGGGGAACCTTTTTACCATTAGAGGCCACATGTAAATTAGGTAGTTATAAAGCACGAACCTATAAATGCGACTTTTACGAAATTATTATAGTTAGATATAGGTTTAACAATTTGGGGCATTATATAGAAAAATAACAAAAAAAATTAAGTCCTTATTTATTTATTATTTGACATAAAAATTAACAAGATAAAATATTTTTGTATTCACATAAGGAAAAAAACTTGTTATAACATTAATCATCAATTATTATTTTTTTTGCAGAAAAAATAATACGTTTTAACCAGGGTTGCCAAACGTCCCGGATTTTAAGGGACAGTCCCTTATTTGTAAATTTTATCCCGCGGGCCGGGGGAACTTTGATACGGGATGGCAAATGTCCCGTTTTTCGCAGAAATTTATTGTATACGAGTTGGGCTCATACAAGGGCCTGTTCACCTCCGGTCCGGAAGCGCAAAACGAAGGGGGGTGGGGTTGGGGGGGGGACAACTTAACTCAAAATAAATTAAAATGTTTATAGAAGTTCAGTTCAAATCGGAAAATTACAGTAAACTCTTAAGAAAGTCAGTTTTTCCCGCTTTTTAAAACTGTGAAACTCAAGACTCCGATTAAGTCTTTAGCCTTAACATAGTTTCTAACGATGATAGGATCCATAACAAAAATTCAATGCTATATTTTTTTTCTCATTTCATTTATTTTTCTCATTGTATAACTTTTGAATACTACTCATACATCAACACCCAGCGGGGTGCTACCCAGATGCTAATTGGCTACCGGCGAACATCTGACTCCAGCCACGGGGTTATGAGTCAGAGGGAACACGCGCGTCATATGACGAACAAGCACAAGGTTCCAAATCATGTCTAAAAATAACTTCAATGTTCGACACGTGGTGCGGCGTTATCGTTATATATATATGAAGTCTATCGAACTCAACAAGGAATCCCACTAACCCAAATTTGGCCTTCTTAAAGCCTTACCATACACAGATATAATATCATTAGACTCAACAGGTGACTTCAACTATTACGATTAGACTCAAAAATAGATGCATTTGGTCCCAGATCATGCTACGCGTTTTGTGTGTGCTTTCTCCTCTAAAAATGGCTACCCTGCAAACTCGTGATAGTTAGTTCATACCCAAAGTGAGCGACGAAAAAAAAACAACTTAAAAGGTCTTCTCTTACATGTATTACTAAATGGAAAATGAACTTTCCTAATATGTTAATCCAACATACCGCCAGGTGGACGTACTCTGGGGAGAGGCCTTCCAGATGCAGAATTCTGTCCTCCAAGTTCTTAAGCCTCCGAAAGACGTTCACTCGCAACGAACTATCTAAAGGCAGAGAAAATGTCGAGGCATGAAATATGACAAACCAGGGTTCATTTAAAAATAAGCACGACATATATGTATACATATACAGAGGCTGTTCGCACATTTTTTAGAAGATTTTGGTAAGCGGTAATAAAAAATCGTTTGCTGCAAATGAAATAATTGCAATTGTACTATGTTTTTAAAAGTCAAAATTATCGTCTGCGGCTTGAAAGTTTTGTTTTTATTCAAAATGGCAATTTTAACAAAGCAGTGGTTCGAAGGCTACATTTATGCTCTTTCCGAAGAGAAATATGCATACTCCGTTATCCAAAAACGATGTGAGAGTCATGGTTTTGTGATATCTAAAGCGTCGATAGGTAATATCGTCAACAAGAAAGGAAAAAACATCAAATTGGAGCCTCAAGTGGGACAAAAATTCCAAACAAGTATCCAAGGAAAAAACGGACATCTTCGACTATTGCAAAGGTACGATGTTTAATGTTAAAAGAAAATTCCCCTAGTCAAAGGACAGTTGCAAAACCATTAAAATGCTCGGTGTCCACTGTAAAAAAATGATAAACGTTCATTTAAATCTTAAGAAAGCGAAAAAAACGCAATGTGTATCGTCTTCTTCCAAATCATATCGCTGAACGCAGGACACGCTGCAGAATTCTATATGAGAAACACTTATCCAAAGAAAAATGGAAAACAATTGTCACAATAGATGAATCATGGGTGTATTTAAATGATTGCAACAAAAAAAGAGCCATTTATTATCATAAAAGGGGAGAAAAAAATTTAAGTACACGGTTCAAAGAATCGAAAGAAAGTTTTTTCTACGGGATTCATGATTGTTGCTGGTTTTTCTTATAATGGCAAGTTAAAAATAAAGAGAGTGGAAAAAAATGTCAAGATTGACTCCAAATACTATCAGGAACATATTTTATCGGCAATTTTTCTGAATGAAATACCATCGCTTTACCCACAGTGTCATCAATCTGTGAGACTCCATCAGGACAAAGCCAGCAGTCACACATCAAAATCCACTGAAAATTTCCTAAACGAAATGGAACAAAAAACTGGTATCAAGGCCATACCCTTCACTGATATCCCTATTAAATCTCCCGATGTATCACCTATGGATTTTTGTGCTTTTGGACTTTTAAAATCTGCATTATCCAAACGTCGTCCCAAAACCCTTACAGGACTCTGGAAAGCTGTTCAGGAGGAATGGGATAGAATACCTCTTCTGACACTTCAAAAGGCATTATTATCCTGGAAATTGGGTGTCGAAAGATAGTTCAGAATAAGGGATGTCAAATAGAACATTTAAAACACAAGAATTTTATGCAATTTAGTTTTGTGAATACAATATACATCGTCTAAAAAATGTGTGAACAGCCTCTGTATAATCAGTATATGTGTGTATACCGAAAATCTTGAGCACTACTCTCTTTAGGGAAAAAAAAATTACGATAGTTAAAAACATTTATTTAATCACATATTACTCTGCCGTTAGTGAGTGGGCCTGGACTATTATGAATATATACTAATTATATATATAACTATCGAAAAAATTATTACGATAGTTAAAAACATTTATTTAATCACATATTACTCTGCCGTTAGTGAGTGGGCCTGGACTATTATGAATATATACTAATTATATATATATAAGACAAAGTTGAAAGTGAAAAACCAGTATATGCTCAAAACTACTGCAGCCAGGAACTAAAAATATGAAAAGATAAGTGAAAAATACTTTTTGACAGCATCTCTTCATCAGAGGTGCCGTTACTGTCTAAAAACCAATGGATTGTTTATGATAAGTATGATCTGAGCAATAAATATACTTAGACACCGCACAATCCATACGAAACAGAAGAAGTGAATAAACAGTTGCTTAATCATAGAACACCAAGCCTGGCGGCAGACAAAGTTAAGAAAGGAGACCACAAGAAGACTGATGTCACAAACCTTGCAACCATGGAGCAAATGGAAACACAGAAGCAGACTTACTAAGGATACTGTGTTATAGGACAAAATAACCTAAGTTAACTTAGAGTTATTATTATTATTACACTAGTTTTAATTTATTATTTTTAATTTTTAGTAGTTATTTACTATAATTAATCTTATAGTTTTGTATTACTAATTAATAGCAACAGAACATGCTATTCATTAAATCTAAAACAACCAATTATGTGCTTGGAAAGACTATCAGGGTAATAATTATGTTTTAGCAGTACTAACAATTCTATAATATGCTTATACCTATTGTCCTTAGAACAAAGCCTGTGGTCGGACAGTAAGTTTATCTAGAGTCCGTTCTTTTGATTCTGTCACTGTACTATCTCCTACTTTTGAAATACACAACTGTGTATATCAAGAAGTTTTATGAATATCATAGTTGTACTCCACACTATATTTTAGTGCTTGCTGAATTTTTACTCTATTTTTTAAGCAAAAAAAAAATTTTCCCCAACAATTTCTTATTCGATGATAAAGTGTAGATATCTTAGTTCTGAAAATTGTACACACAGAGAGGGATGTAATTTTTAAAATCATCGATGTTGGGTTTCTCAATCTTATCTTTAACTCTGTTCTGAAGTAATGGAAATTCACATTTTTTAATCGTGATTTTCTAAAATCAGCGTTATAGTGAATTTAGCAATGATTATAATTTTTATTTGGCTGAGCTCCCACTACCCCTTAACAACGCATATTCATGATGACAGGTAATGGTAACATTCTTGTATGACTGTAAAGAAGAAATTAGGGAAGTAAGTGGTAAGAACATTAATAAATTAATATGACTTGAGTTTAAAAATTCCGCAAGTACTTTAATTGTAATTAATAGGAAAACATATTAATAAAATTAATAATAAAATTTCCTTCCAAATGATCTTGGTATATGTGTGTTTAGTTTTAGTGTGACGGGTGAGCCTGCTGCTCACTGCACAATTGTTCGAATCGCGGAATGAAGCTCGATACAGCTACTCTCATTTCTTTTTTGACATTAATTTTCGAACAATATTTGCTCTTTATAACAGCAACTGCTGAAAACCCAACTTCGCACAGATATGAAGTTGCAAAGGGAATGAGAACCCTTATAGCTTTTGCACTTAGAATGGGATATTCATTTCTTATAGATATCCAAATCTCCGTCAAACCCAAACGAGCTAATTTTGCTTTCAGGCTTTTGTCACTCGATAGCTCAATTTGATTTTCTTGCTCTTGTGAAATGAATTCTTTTGAGATTCAACATGGAATGGATCTCCGATCTATGCAAACTTCTCGGTTTGCTTTTCTGCGAAGTACTTTGCAAACCAGTCAGTTCGCTGTGATAGGTGCCCTGCGAAAACTGCCAGCATGCTATGTGAAACCATTTCTCCACTACAGACCATGTACTTCTGCAATACAGAGGTCTTTTGGAGTTATATCGGAATAGTCCTTAGCAATAGATTAGATTGGAGATCATGGGCACTTCGCGGCACACACTTTGGAAATCCCTGAACAAGTCAATACTAAAGAAAGGGTGCACTTCCATGCCATAATACCAACCTGAATTCAACTTTAAATGGCATTCCATGTGACGCAGTCGTTCTTCAATAACTTCTGGCAGAACACTCTCGTCATTCTCATTTTCAACTTTAATTTTTTTTCCTTGCGTCTGAGGGCCATAGTTATTCTCAACTTTTGACACTAGACAGAACAATAAAGTTGTGCTATTAGTAAAGATCATTTTTCTTGAACCTCAATAACAGCATAAAATAATACAGTCATCAATGTGATTTACCTTTAATATGACTTTTACAACCTCTTCTAGGTATGAACACAGCATCAACTCGAGCACAGCTGTCTTGATGATCTGCAAATAAAAACATAACAAACTGGACTGTGAAACTAATGAAATTAGACTTAATATATATATATATATATATATATATATATATATATATATATATATATACATACATACACACACACACATATATATACATATACATATGTGAATTAGATTATATGTATATGTATATATAGATACACTGCTTGACAATTGCTAAGGAACAGTCACATTTTTCGGAATATTTCATAATAGACATTGATTGAAGAAATGAAACTTAGTACATATTTAGTAGAGATACTGTGCATTATTTATTATGCAAAATGGTACAGATTACGCCACATGGAAAAAGGAGGAAAACGAAAAAGATGCTCTTTGGAGTATTTCCAAACAGCCACGAAAAATGGGTCTTCCTGCCAGAATGAAACAGTTATGAGTACCTTAGTAAGGTGTGTGACCTCCTCGGACACTAGTGCACATTGTGCATCTGTTTTTCATGCTGTCTACTAAAGTATTGAGGAGTCCTTCGGGACATATTGTCCGACTTCTCTCCCAAGGCGATTTTCAGTTCTTGCATGGTTCGGGGAGGGCGAGTTGTTTGAGAAACACGTCTGCCAAAAGCATCCAATGCATGCTCTATAGGATTTAGGTCATGAGAGTAAGCAGGCCATGTCATACATTCAATATTTTCACTTTCTAGTGTGTCTGGTACTTCGGCGGTCCTGTGTGGGCGCGCATTTTCGTCCATAAACAGAAAATCTGGACCTATCGCACTCCTAAAAAGACAAACATGATCCAGAGTAATCTCCCAGCAATACCGCTGCGATGTAATAGTATGTCGGTCAACGATGTGAAACGGTGTTTTGCCATTGTGCCTAATGCCTGCCCACACCATCACGCCTTGGCCATACCGATGACGTTCCTGAACATTCTGTGGTGCATAACGTGTTCTACTCTTTCTCCACACTAACTGGTGGCCAGAGTCACTTGTCACAGTGAAACGGGATTCATCAGAGAACATCACTCTGGACCACTCCTGCTGACGCCAACCAATATGTTCCTCACACCAATGTAATCTTTCTCGAAGATGGCGTGGTTGAAGTGGGATGCATTGAACAGGCTTCCTTGCATACAAACCAACCTGATTTTATCGCCTAGAAATGGTTCTGGCTGATACATTTATAATGGTAGCGGTTGCAAGGAGTACAGCTATCTGACTAGGAGCTATCTGTTCCTTCTCGCCACTAGGGATACATATCGATCCTCTTGAGGTCTAGTGTTCCTTCCATGACCATCGGCATGCTTTCGCAGAGCATTTTCACACACAGCGGCCTTTTTTAATCCCGATATGACACTTTTTGCCACTCACATTACTCTGGTCACAGAAGTGATACTTTGTCCTGCTTCGAGCCGTCCAACTGCTCGTCCACGATCGCACACATTCAAATGGTGTCTTGCAGACATTTTTCACTTAATTATTGCCACAGCACACTGATTTTCACAGAAATAACTCCCAACAACCTACGGTGCTATTTTCGTCAAACACCTAACTGCATGAACTTTCGAATGAATAAAGAGTTTTCGTGCACTATCTTTTATACAGATAACAGGTCCTGCCCTATTACGCCCTCAGTATTTCATTTTACTGTGATTGGTCTGCTGTCGGGAACGCTAGTTTGAAAAAACCAGTTCTTCCTTAGCAATTGTCAAGCAGTGTATATACATATACACATACATATGTATCGGTGGCTTGGTTCTAAAAGGGCAAAAGTCAATATTTTGTAGATTTTGAGTTATTTATACCAAAAGTTTCCATTTCAATATATCTTTAATTTTAAAAAACCCAGTGTCAAATAACAAACAGAAAGAGATTATATTTCCATTATAATATCAGCCAATATCATTTAAGATGTCGTAACTTTAGATCCAACAAAAGCCAAAGGCATATGTTTTATATAAAATAGTAACAAATGAAAATTTTTTACACAATAAAAATGTTTTTTACATTGACGATGAAGAAATAAAAAAATATTGTGACTAGTAGTATAAGAAAGATATCACACGTATTCAGCAAAATTTGCAAAATCTTTGACTGCCTTTTTCTTGACACTAAAAATTTTGACTCTAGCCCTTTTAGAACCATGTCACATATATGTCAGACCTAAAAACTAATTAACTAACCCAATTAGCATAAATAAAACTTTATTAGAAAAAACTATAATATTTAAAGGATTCAGAAGAATAGTTCACAAAAACATCAATAGATGACAGCACTATACAGGCAGTAAACGAACACGCTTTCGAGGAAGAGCTGAGAACGGGAGTCATACCTTCCTTTGAATCATTATCATGCAATCCATTATTCAGCAGCACAAGAGTATTAGGTCAACGCTAACTAACTGTCAAATGCAATTATCATGTGTTTTTCTGAAAACTCCCGCTGCGGGGCATAGAAAAGTAAACACATACTGGTTGGATTTCAGACAGAGTGGAGCTATCTTTTCTGTGGGAGGGGAGTCGAAGAATGACTGCATGGGACTGGGATATCTACATTTTGTAAATAAAATCATGAACTTGATTTGAGTGTTCTCCTTGGACCTTCTTCTTATCGACTGCACATTGGATTAATAAATTTGGATGTAAGAATCCATGAACGTGTTAAACACACATCATATAAATATATATATATATATATATATATATATATATATATATATATATATATATATATAAATGAAAATAAAAAAAAATAAAAAAAAACTGCACTGTGAAACTAACAAAATTGACCCCTTTAAGCGACACTGTCATTCATAGGAATCATTAGAAAAAAAATAAATAAAAAAATAAATAATGAATCATTTAATTTATGGTTTTAATTAAAGTAAAATACTTAAAAAAATACCCCAAGATGGATCTTCTTCATCGATATAGGAACGGCCACAGAATTCTTGTATGTTCCATTCATCCACCTCTTTTCTTTTTCTTTTTATAAATGACGATATCCTTCTCTTCATCTATTCATCAAAAGCATTTTTATTCATAAAACTAGTTTGACATAAATATAAAATCAGTTTTTCTTCACAAGAATTTGAAAAAAAATCAAGAATTTTTTTCTTATTGTATATATGAAAGGTATAAAATTTTAATTGATCCACTGTAAATTTTCTTTCCCTTCCACACTTAGAATGGCATTACAGGCAATCTTCCTGCACATCTCATGCAGCTTGCAGAGAAACATCTTTGCTCGGCAATTCTTAACCGCAGATACTTCTATACGCTAGCCCGGGAGACACTCGGGTGCTGGCTGTCCATTAGATAAGATGTATGTTTTAGCCACTCGAAAATTAATTTCTTATTCTAAAGATTCTGTAATCTGATCTTATTCATTACATATTTATATACAGGGTGTTCATAAACTGTGTCAACAAAATAAGAGGGGCAATATTAATCATGAAGACAAACAATATTTACAAAAAAACCTGGAGCCGCATTCTACTCACTGTTTCAGGAAAGCGTAAAATTCAGTGTCCAAGTTAAACTTTCGTCACTGAAAAAAAAAAGAGAATTAACCAAACCATAAGTTGCACAATTCCATTCAGATCAGAGAAAGAATCAAAGTAGATTCTAAAAATGGCATCCAAGGGTGTCATTGCACAGTTGACACCGACAAATGAAAGAATGGCGACCCCTCTCGTACACTCCTGGTGTCACGTCATTCTTGCCCTCTGCAACAACAATTCTCACAACGCGATCTTGCACGGAGTCCATAGGTGTTGTGTATACCCCTATTATTTCATGTGTCCTCAAAGGAAGAAGTGTAATAGATTTGGTGAGTGTACAGGCCAAGCCCCAGGTCTCCCACTTCTAATCCACAGTCCAGGAAATGTGGCATTCAGGAAGTGGGTGGCACTCAATCATACATAAATCACATGTTCCTCTGTATGGTGAGCGGAAGAGCTTATAAGGCACCAAGAAGCACTTACTGAAGGAAGACGTGGTAAGCTGCGGCAATGAGATGGTCTGGCAAGAGAAGCGGTCCCACAAGCCAATCATCAACAATACCTGCCAAGATGTAAACTGAAAATCCCTGCTGCTGTTTACGAGGGGTAGTAACGTGGTCTTTCTTTGATCTGAATAGGATTCTGCAACTTATAATTTGGTTAATTCTCATTTTTTTCTAGTGACAAATGTTCAATTTGGGCATTGAACTTTATACTTTTCTGAGACACTCAGTGGAATGTGGTCCTAAATTTAACGGTAAAAATTGTTAGTCTTTCTTAGGAAATGGTGTAACCAGCAGCATTCTTCCAGCTTTTACACGGCCGTGACGTTGCATCTGAAGGAGGGCATGGCTATGTTGGCAGCCCACTCTTCACGAACCATGTTTGGCAATGAAAAATATGCAGTGTGCATTGCCTCTAAAAAGGCCGACAGTGCTAACCCTGCGGCAGACATCGGGAAATGAAATGTTTGAACAGTCGTTGTCATTATATATATAAGTGCCACCGTGTCATTAAGTTATGCCAACATAAAGTTGTATTAACCAGTGCTTTTTATGGTACAGATTTTATAATTAAAAGTATGAGTGTAAAACTTTTTGTCCTGAATAAACAGTTTTTATAAATTTGTTTGGCTTCAGGTTTTGTTTGTCAAAAATGGTCAATGGGATAATATGTAAGTACTAAAAGTGTCACCCTGACAAAGCTCTATGAAGCCGAAATGGGGACTTGCTTGGTGATCAAACAATGTCTCACTTCAGAAACATTTGGAACGTAAGTAGCAGCAAGTTTTTCTTCATAGGTTTGTAGTGAGCATCCCTAAATATGAGTCTACAACAGGGATCAGCGGTGTTACGAGATAGAAAAGAAAGAATACCTGTGCAAGTGTCTGATGTTGTATTGGAAGGAGACTTCCCTCCCTAGCAATAACCCCTCTCCTCCTCTACTTTGCTACTATCCCATTAGGGCATCAACTCCTTTCAGAACAGGTTGAGTGAAAATAGATTTTATTTTATTTTATCTAATTATTGTTTTGATTTATGTCTGTGTAGTTTAAAGATTTTGTATAGAAAAAAAAACTCATCAATTTATAATTTGCCCAGTAAAATGTGAAATTTCTGGTTTTGCTTGGTACTCATCGTGCCTTCTGGGACAAATTAGCGATAAGTACCAAGGTACCACTATATATATATATATATATATATATATATATATATATATATATATATATATATATATATATATATATGAAAATGTGTATTACACTTTCAAAAAGGGGTTCCATTTCACTGCACAGTTATAAACACAAAAATCATATCAGTAAGTGTTTCCATTATTTTCATAACTACCTGTATCTACATATATATATATATATATATATATATATATATATATATATGCACAGTGAAACTTCTCTAGCCAGCAACCCCTCTTAAACAACTATATTTTGTTCATAAATAATTCCATACACTCCATAGTGCCAATGTTATTTTACCCCCTTTTTCCATGACCATCCCTCAAAACAGACACCATGACTGGTCATCATAGAGAGGTTTCATCAAGTATATATGCTGGGATATGGCATATCCCCACCTTTTTTTTAAGTGTTATTTTGGCTTAACTTAACCGAAATTTTAAGAAACTTACAAATGAAGTGTTAATATAAAACGAAAAGCTTTTTTTTAAATTGCGAGTTTTTGTTCCCCTGTGGCATGGCGTGTGAAAACCATCGAGCTGAAATAAGGGTAGAGAGAACATTGGCAACCCTTGGCCAAGCAATACATGAAGTCACGTGACTTCGGGAGTCCCCTACGCGCAGCAATTCCCGCGCATCTTTCCTTCCATAGGTTTTACATTGTACGCTTGGTGGGAATACATTCGAAAGTTACGTTTGCTTTATATTTTAAGCTTAAAATGGCAAATTCCTGCTGTGCCTATGGATGCAATGCAAAATACGTCAAAGGTGGAGACACTACGTTTCACCTGTAAGTCTTTTGTTTTGATTTTAATGTATATTTTTGGTAAAACAAAGAATAATGTGACATATGTAGTCATGACGTTTTGCAATAAAAATGGATTTTCTGCCCTTGTAAATAATGTATTGTGTTGAAATTTTTTTTTAAGTATATTATTTTACATAGGTATACGTACATTAAAAAATTTTGCCTCTCAAAAGGGTAAAAATTGCATTAAGAATAAAATGAACTTCAGCAATTAGTAATGTGGGAACTGTCTACCTTGGCGATAAATATTTACGCCAAGGAAACAAAATGCATGCTTGTTTACCGCCATGCACATATTCTTTTATCTAGTACATGTTTTTTGTTTTACCATATAACGTTATGAGATTATTTATAACATTTAGAAAATTTATTTATTTCTATATTTATAATTGCCATTATATCCACTGAGAAATATTCTTCCATAGTTATCAAAATAAATGTAAAATATTAATAACATATACGTCCGTAAAAAGGGGTTTTGGTGAAAAATGTTGTAGATTCATTTATTTTTGTTAGACTATCTTTTTCATTTTTGTATATATAAATTAAAAAATACATATTCGTGAAAATTATTAAAAAAATTGAATAATTAGGACACAATATATATATAAAAAATCTGTATAAAAAAACAGAGCTGTTAAAATATTATGTAAAAATATAATTTTGCGTTTATGAAACTCCTTAAATTAACCTATAATAAGTGTAATAAAAATGTAGTACAGTGTCATTAATTCACGTAACGCAAATTAAAACTGTGTTAAAAGCACATAATTGTAGAATTTTTCCACATTTATGCTGTTTTTAAACAAAGTTTTAATTTCCGTTATCTACTTTTAGCATTAGTTCGTTGTGTTCTTTTATATATCATTTACTTAGTTTTCATGTGATTAACAGATTTATTACAATATTAACTAATCCCTATCTCATTTATTAGTTTTCCGAAAAATGAAGAAAGTTGTGGGAAACACAGCTGAAAAGAGAATTTCAAAACAACAAATGTTTCGAAATTATGTTCTAAGCATTTTAAGCCGGAGTGTTTCGATAGAGCTAAATTTGGATGAACTTGGTTTAAAGCAGATGCAGTGCCTACAATTTTCTCTTTTCCATCGCATCTGCAAAAGCAGACAATTGAGTATGCATACAATTGAGTAGGCAGACAATTGAGTATATATAAATTAGTATGCAAATGAAGTTCCAACGTTGAAAATTAACTTTGTCTGACATACATTTCCTCATATACCAATTTTCCTTTATTCATGTTTTTAATTTGGTTCATTTCAGTTTTCCCTAATTATTTTTCATTTTAATTTTATCAATGTATGGTATCAATGTATGGTAATGTAACGATAATGCATATGTTTAAGATAGCTGCATTAAAATTCATCGTCATTGAATAAAATTGATATATTTGTCAAAATCATTTTATAATTATTTCATATTTTTGGATAATTTGGGAATATCAGAGATTTAGAACCTACAATTCATTTTGAAGCATTAATATCAAGTATCCACAATCTTTAACTATAAAATTAATGCTTTTTTTTTTAAATGTTGCTGATGATTTGATTAATTGAATAGGAATCAATTAAAAACGTATTGAAACGAAAATTAATATCGAATGACTTAAGAAATTTAGAGTACTTTAAAGCCACTAGCGCGTGAAAAGAAATATTTTATAACGCCAAATGATGCGATAACAAGCCAAATCTGGGATAGCTCACCCGAAGTCACGTGATAGATCCCTTACTTGCTTTTTTCGGCTCCTTTCAATAGCAATGCACTGTCTACGTATATTACAGGTCTATGGTGAAAACATGGTACTAAAAATATGCACCTTTACTTGAAAAAGCACCGTATAACCGCCTATTTTTTTACAAAAAAGCACTGTATATATATATATATTTATGGAGAATACATAAGTATTTTTCATTTTTTAAACATATCAGAAATTGAAAACATAAATTAGAAAGGCAATAATGAGAATCTCACCTCATTGGTGTCGATTTGTATCTGGACCAAATCGGTTTTTGCAGGAGACTCGACAGGATTGCATTTGGGCATTTTTTCTCTCTCAAACTGTAACTGAGATGTTCCCTAAAAGATTTATATACATAAATATATGCAGGTAGAATTTTGTTCTCAGAAATGCATGTATTAATATTGTAAACCACATGAGTGAGCAACTGAAGAAAAGTGTAACTAAGAAAATTGTTGCCTCGAATAGTTCAGTTTCATTGCTAATTGATGAATCCTGTACATTGTGTAAGAAATCCAGTTTAACTGTTTATGGGTAATTCTCTGAAAAGTGGCTGTTTTAAAAAAAGAAAGAAAAAGAAATTGAACCCAAATAAAATTGCCTCAAAAATCTCAAAATTTAGCCTGCAAGTACATTTGTGCTATATTTATCAAAAAATAATATGATCCAAACTGTACCAGTTAAATCTTCTGGGATTTTAATTATCTTAATTATTGAATAAATGAGGGAATGATGCTGTGTATGAGGGAATGATGCTGTGTATGAGGGAATGACAGATCACTATTAAAATTGACTCTTTTCATATAACAAACTAAATTTGGTGTAATTATTAGTAAGCAAGAATAATACATTATTTTCATAATTTAATTATAATAAAAATTTTATCCATAAATAGGCACATGCAAAATTATTTATCAAGAAATTTATATTGGCTTTCTCTGCCATTGCAATGTATAGACTAGGCCAGTTTATATTTTATATCTAACAAGCTGTAAGTGTGAATGTCCTTTGTTGAGAGCCACATATGTCTGTTGTTTCCTGTTGAAACCATAACATTTTTAGTGAAAATTTCGACGTCTACTAGTAGAATTTCTCCAGGATACAGTGTTTTATCATAATTCTTTTTCTGTTTCAAAACTGTTAAATGTTACTATATTATCTTTATAAATGACATATTTTCTTAATAAACATTGGAATACTATTTGAATTCTCAAATTATTTTCAAATTAAAAACTCAAGTTGTTTTATTTTGACATAAGATTAGATGCCATAATATGGTAAGTTCTAAAACCTTTTTTTCTTTAGGAGAAAAGCACTGTTTTTATGTATATATATTATATATAAACATACATACAGACACATATATATAAACTTGATTATCTCTTTGCATGGTTTATTTCTGTACAGTTTTGAAATAACATAGTCCAACAAATGGAACTGAATAATTTTTTTCATTTATTTTTTACTCTAACATGGTTTAAAAATCTAAACAGAATAAAAAATATTGTGCTGGACTGTAGCTTATGTTGTGTGTAGTGTTATTAAAGAGTATTTCAGAGAATGTTGATGATTCTATGTTAGTTTATAATAGAGATGATGAAGGAGTTGTTCCAATATCTACATGTACAATTGAATCGGCAATTTGAAGAAGGAAACAAATACAAAAGCTGTTTTTGTGGGACATTTTTTTAAAAATTTTAAAAACTGTCTCGTTTATTTTCTTTTCACTAAACTTTTATATAACATTCTTTACATTCAACTGCTATTTCAGTGCCTTTTACAGCTTACAAGGAGCATCAATATGTAAATAACAGTATGAAAAAAAAAAATAAATAAAAAAATAATTTTTTTTTTTTTTGGCGCTTGTTCCCTTCTTTAAACTGCCAATTCAATTTTAGAAGGCCTCTAACTAGCCAATAAACCAATCAATGATGACAATGCCATACAAGTTGTGTAATTCCTACGTGGTTAAAAAATGATTATGGTACATTATGAAGAATCATACAAAGAACTAACAAACAGAAAATCACAGCACCTGATAACCGATTTCATATTCAAAACCAGAGAAACAAAAGAATTTTATTCAAGATACACTTGTAGATATTACCACCCTTAAATAATTCCAGTGACGAGGATAATTTTTTTCCACTGAAAGACAACAGAAAACGTCTATTGTCTAGTAGTGACACTGGATGATTAAGTTATATGTACATATGTATAAATTAAAAACAATTCAATTTAATTTTAACCACTTGAGACTGCCACATTTTTTCAATTTAAATAATAATCTGTACAAATGCAATTAAAAAAGATTTGTGGATTTGAACTTATATCTATTTATTCACATTCAGTCGATCTTTTCCAAATTTCATACTAAAATTAACAATTTTTCACTAAGTATATTTGGATGGAATGTCCAATTTTTACATGTTCATTCTATCTTTTTGTAACACAGTATTTTTTTTTTTGCATGGTTGTCTCCAGAATGTATCCCCAGTGGAAAAAGAGAATCTGGTATAAATATAAATATATACATACATATAAATTCTGTCAATATCACTGAGGATTTTATTTACAGGAAGAAATGTAAGAAATGGACAATATAACTTCAAAGAAAACTGTTTTTTCCCTCACGAGTCTTTCTTTCGCTTAGAGAAAAATTGAAGTATCCCAGACTCATCTCACAAGATCAAATGCAAGTGCGGTGCTAAGCAATGATGAATTTCAAGCATAATCATTGTAATAAGTTGGTAAAACAAACTTACTGCTGGCTGTATGAAAATCGTAGGTGTAAATAGCATTTTCGCGTGCCGCAGATAGCCAGCTCCGCTTCGCTGAGCCCCTAACTGTTACATCACTTGAGTCTATCAACTGCTGGCTATGCCATGAATATGCTGATGATTGCAGTCAGTAAAATACAACATAGGAAATAGAAACACCTCCCACATTCCAAACCATTCAATAATAAACTACTCTCCATAAAAAAAAAAAAATCTATCACATACCTGTTTCCCATAAAATTCATCTTAAACAACAAACCTCAGTCAATCACGTCACTCATTTTCCCACAAGCTATTTTCTAGAAGACATAACCCAAAATTGAACTTGAAGTGAATATAGTTTTTAACATATCTAACAGCATTTAAACGTTAAAAATACACTTACCGATGTACAATTTAATTTATTTAAAAACTTGGATAGCAGTTCATCAGCACCAAAACACTTTTCATAATCCGCATCACTAGGCGTGAGAGAAAATTCCTTAATTATGCCAAGTTTGTGAGCCTGAAGGATTTAGAAATTTAAATTATATCACACATTTATCAAATAAATATAGATAAATATTTGGAAATTCAACTTTAAAGATAACAGAAGCATTTGAGAGAATTATGAGAAACAATCTCTTGCTTAACGAGAAAAAAAACAGCATAAATAATGAGCAGTATCTTAGATTTAAGAAGATATATTGCTTTTGCCATAAATTCAGACCTGGAAGTTACGACCAGAATAATAACCTACTTCATGTAAGAAATCAGCTACAGCTGTGAATACGTTCTTTAAAGAAATCATTGGGCGTATGGGAGCAAAAGTTTTATAAGTTAGCCGATTGTCCAATTTCTCTGAAAATAACTTATTGTAAGGCTAGTCGATTCTTCTATTCCACTATCAACAAACAACAGATCGATTGACGGTTATTGGTTAACAGTTAACGATTACGAAGTGAAATTGAAATTTCTCGTCAGCCAGCTGGTGGCTGTTCATTTAGAACCCATCTCTGTAAATATGTATTTTTTATTTGTAATGTACTTCGTGTTTGTGAATGTTCCAATAAATATTTAGATTGAAATTATTTTGATTCATCTTTTAGCAGTTTTAAAAGAAAAATACTCCTAGTTACAAAAACCAAACCCAACAACCTGTTGAAACAATATGCAAGAATTTTCGAATCGTATATGTCCCCCATAGATAGCCACCTTCTAGAAGGAAATGTTGAAAAAACAAATTGATGGCCTGTTGGAAAGGGAAGTTATTGAAGAGTACGAGTCGCCCTATGCCGCACCTATGGTTTTAGTCCCTGAAGCGTCTTTAATTGTAGGTGAATAATAATTATAATAATAATAATAATAATAATAACGCTTCTCTGACTCCAATATAAATATTATTTGTTATATATTAGATGTTGCTTATATAACTAAATAATTAATCTACTTTTTGACATCGAATACATCTAACTGGCACAACCAAAACATTGATTCTTCTTTTTTTATGGCAGTGTCTAAGCAACCGGCCAGTGGCCGGTTCCGTAGTTTCGGAGACTAAGACGCTTTACAATTTATCCTTTTGTAATACCATTCATTTTTTTTTAATACACCGACTTTCTTTTTCAGAATTATTCTTTCGGAAATTTTTAATTCCGAAATCAACAAATATCTATACGACTCGTGTCTTTTATTTTTCTCATCCCCAGTAATACATCAAAACACAATTTTAGAAAATAATTATTAATATGTACGATTTATTTTATTTTCAAAACTATATAGTATATTGATGTTTAAATAAATAAATCGTACTTTAATTTAGTTGCTGTTGTTTCAATCTACAGTTATTTTATTTTGCAATAAACCACTTTAATATTTTTCTTTCTTAGAAACTCAATTTTCTTTTTCAATTCAATTTTTTGGCTTGTATTTATTGCTTTGTATCCTATTTTGCCTATCATTAACTTTTTTAATTGTATAAGCATAATGTATTCATTTTTTTAATGTTATAATGTATCCAGTACATCAAAACTCAATTCGAAAACAGTAATTAATATTCATTTTCATTTTATTTTCCAAACTCTATAGTATATTGATGTTTTCATTTACTTACTCAAAACTTTAGTTGCTTTTCTTTCAATCTACAGTTATTACAAAAAATTTTAAAACCTTTGCAAATATTGATTCCAGAAACAACTTTTGAAAAACTCAATTTTACTCTTTTTTAATTAATGTTTTCTTATTAAAACTTGTATCCTATACTTGTAACTTTTGAGCATTCATAACAAATACATCAAAATCCTTCATTTCCAATCAAATGAGTACTTATTTTTATTCATTTCTAATATTGTCGAGGAAAGTTTCGACAACACTATTTCCATTTAAGAATAATCTCTATTTAAATAATAGAATCTCGACAAATATCTATATATCTCTGTTTATTTTTAAAACACGTCATTTCCAAACTTCTTCGGTTTTTCCCGATTTTTCCTTTCCTTTCCGTGAAATAGATGGCGCCACGTCTTTGCTCAACAATTACTACGAGTAAAACTGCAGTTTCGATATCGTTCTATGTTCGGATCTCGGTAAATATGTGTAATATCCAATTTAAAAATTCCTTTTTATTCCTAAATAAATACATATCTTTTAAAAATAAATTTGAATTTTCAATAAATTCAATTATCTTTATGATTTCTTATCGAAACTCTTTCAATTATTTAGCTCTCAATTATTTAGTTCTCTTTAGTGTGCTTTAGAATATTCTAACATCCCAAAATTTTACTTTGAAAAATGTTCTATTTGTTCAGTATTTTTTTTTAATTTCATTATTTTCAAACAGAAAAACAGAAATTTAGCTCGGTTAATTCCCAATATACGGTGCCCCTTGTATTTCACTGCATTGGAACCGCCATCTATATATATATATATATATATATATATATATATATATATATATATATATATATATATATATATATATATATATATGTATATATATACATATGTATTATATATACATAGAGGGGGGGCAACCTGTACTGGACTTTTTCCTCTTTTCACATCACATCGCATCACACCATTTTTTTGTGTGTGGAGAGCAGTATCTATAATCCTATACTCTGAATACAGACTTGATTTTGCAACTCAATTTGAAAAAAACATCTATAAACAAACTTTGGAAGTGATGACAGCAATCAAATGATCAGTATTTGAATCCTTCTCAACCTTCATGTTGCTAAAAAAATTATCTAATATTGTTAAAAGTAATGGAAATATCTTTTGCAAGAGTAGTCAAATAAAATCAAAACTTTTATAATTAGAAAATCTTTGACTGTTTCCATCATTATACTCTCAACCACATTAATGTGGATATAAATTTTTGATAAAACTATACTTACTTTTTTTTTAATTACGCCCAGTGATGACTCTAAAACACACAACTCCCTCGACACTGGGGAGGAGGGAAAGTTGAGCACATCTCTGGTAAAGAACTTAAAAACCAGGATTGTCCATGCCCTTGGAAGGACAGTTTTTAAAAACCTTCATGGGAGTCTCCAAATAAAGCTATGAGACTGCAAGAATACAGCCCCCCCCCCCCCAAAAAAAAAGGAGATAGATGAAACAATATAACTCATAACTATCTAAATATATATTTTCTTACACATTTTTAAATTTACAAAATCATGAATTACATCATCAAACTCAAGTTTCACTGTTATTTCAGATTCAATATGTAATAAAGCAAGTGATGAAAGTTTTTTTTTCAGAAGACTGTTTCAAACTGCCGATTTTATCCTCTTCAAAACAGAAAACGATCTCTTTCCTGAACAGTTTGTCACGGGTATAGTTAAAAAAAATCTTAAAGCAGTTTCAACATTTGGAAATGTTTCTTCAAATTTCTTAGCTTTGTTTAACATATGCAACAAAGTATCATTTTCTTGCATTACTGATGAAAATTGTAGCAATTCATCAGAAAAAGTGTCTGCTAAGTCAGATGCATAGCATTTTTCTAAAGAGGCTGATTCTTCAAGTAGATTTGAAGAGCATTTTAAATTGATTAAACAAGCACATTTTTGAGTTACTATTTCATATACCTCTTTCCGTTCATAAAGATGCGATATTAGAGAGTCACACAAAGCATAGTGGCACATAGATATATATTGTTCTCGTGCTGTTAATTGCACTTCAGGTGCATTAAGTGCACAAAGATCTTTACTCGGTGGTGATTTCTTTTTTCGAAAGTTTTCATAATTGTGATTTTCACCACATTTTATCACCACATCAACTCTGCTAATTTTTCATATATAATAAAATTGTCACGGACAGTTTGTGTAAAATCAATCAATGATTGATATAAAGGGTCTACTTCAGATAAATTGAGATTTACTTTTTGAAGCTCAATACTTGTTTGATTTAGCCGTTGTAACACAGTATCCCATACAATTATATTCAATGCTGTTTCAAATTTTTTTACATAAAGCTGCAGCTTCTGATTTCGTGGAAGCATTTTCTTCCTGACTAGTGGATAACATGTCCAGAACATGTATTAAACTTCTGTAATTTTTCTTCAAAGACATGACTGCTGAAGCATCGGCACTCCATTGTGTAGGGCAGCAGCTTTTTATTGAAAAGTTTCCATCATCATTTTCTATTTGTTCTTTCAGTTTCTGCCAATGATGTGTGGAAACTGAAAAGAAATTATAAATATTCTGTACCAAGGAAAAAAACTTATAACGGTACTACAAGACTGTACTGCATTGGCACCAACTAAATTTAAAGAATGTGCTGAACAGGGTACAAACTCAGCCAGTGGATTTATAGCTTTTATTCGGGCTTGAAGCCCAGAATACTTTCCTGACATTCGCAGCATTGTCATAAGTTTCGCCACGACAGTCTTGAATGTCAATACCCAGTTCTTTAAGATTTATTAGTAATGTTTCAGCTAAAGCTTCTGATCTATGGCGATGGATTGGAAAAAATTTCAAAAAACGTTCCACTGGTTTCCCATCAATCACATACCGTAAAATAAAGCATAACTGATCAATATGGGTAATATCTGGTGTTGAATCGACAATTATTGAAAAGTACTTGGATGTTAAAACTTCACTAACAATATGCTTTAATACCCTTTTTGACATTGTTGTTATAAACTCATTAATAACAGTTCATGATAAATAACTCACTTTTCCTGATCCTGGATTTCCATATTTTTCAAGATGGCTAGATAAAAATGAATCAAATTGAGCTATAAGCTCCATACATCCTAAGAAATTACCATTTAACTTAGAACCAATTGTTTCATTGCTTCCAAAAAATGGCAAACCACGCTGTGATAAAAACTTTACAACAGCAACAACTCTTTTTAGAACAGCTTTCCAGTAATTTGACTCTTCATTACACTGATCCATCAATGATGAGTCAATTCTAGAGACTACATCCATGCGTTGTGACATCTGAAGAACAGCTTGTCTATGATGAATGGAGTTCTTGTGCTCAGAGAGTGTTGTAGACGCATACTTCCAGTCATTAAAGCCAGTTATTAACTGATTTGAAGAACCGTTTTTCATCATCAATTTGCACACCCAACAATATAAATTTTTTGTTGATGGTGACAAAACCAACCACTTTCGGAGAACTTTTTCAGAGTTTTGTTTTATGCGGTAAAAATGTCCTTCTGTCAATTATCTTTTAACATTGCCAAATTGCCCTCAGTCTCTGGCAGAATGTGTAAATTTTGATTTGGAGGCTTAGCAAGAAAGAAGTCAATCATTTTTTCATCTATTTTCAACCATAGTGCAGGATCTCCGCCATAACAGATATGATCTTCTTCAATATTTCTGTCATTCTGCACAAAAATTTCAGATGTGGGATTATCACAGGGGGCAGAGCCATCCTGGGAAACATTAGAATGAATGTTGCTGTCATCGTTATTCTTCGATAATGATGAGAATGATGCACAATTACTTTCAAAATACTTTGAAATAGATCCAGCAAATTTTTTTGCTGTTCTTCTCTTTGTTTTCTAAGTTTTCGTTTAACAGAGCCACATAAATAATTCCTAACAGACATTCTGAAATTTCTGAATCTCTACAAAAACGCTAGAAAATTACTGCATCTAACATTAACTAAAATCACATGGTAAAACATATTCAAGATAAAACATATAAGCATTGCCATATTCTTCTAATCCATGTTTTTCACTAGTATGAAAAACCATGGAGATAACACAACACTCAAGTCCACTGCTGTAAAAGTTAACCAATCAGAAAGAAATATTCAAATTCAGAGGGTGGAGTTTCAAATTGCATATTTGATTGGGAAAAAAAGGAAGTTTAGATGTGACCAAACCTCTGAGACGTCACATACGCAACTATTAATGACGTCCTTGAGACAGAAATTACGGAAACCGTTTTTAATTTGAGTACGTATAAGAAATTTTCAAAAATATGTACAACTTAATACTAAATTAGGGGGCCCCAAAATTTTTGGGGGCCCTGGGCAAGTGCCCCACTTGCCCATGCGGAAATCTGGGCCTGAAAATAACAGACGAGGAAAAAGCAAGCAAGCGCAGTTAGTAACCGATTCTAAAGAATGTCGAGAGACTACGAGACTTTTCCCCCTCCTTCCTCAGCAGCCTTACCTACAGCGTGAATAGAATCGTCTTGGCACTATGCCAACCGTGGTTCTTCGTACTGTGGTCGGACTGTATTGACCACGTGATACGTCAAACCGACGCAGAAACGTAACTCAAAGTGAACATGTCTTTAGGCCTTCAGACTTTGCTCGGATCGAACGGTTCCTTAAATCATGGACACGGACACAAATGCTTTGGTTCAACAACTTGAGTTTTAATGAGGAGGGCATCGAATCGAAATGTACAAAATTGGATCTCGATATCGATCACATTCAAAGGAATACACATTTCATCCAAAATAATCATTCGTGACTAGAACATCTTAGGAAAATAGGGATCCACTTCAAATACTTGATTTTGATTGATATCATACTGCAAAAGACTAGAAAAAAAAAATGATTATCTGCATTTACAAAAAGGCAATCGTTGGAAGCCATAAAGAGGAAATTTCACTTCTTAAACCAGAAAAATGTAAGGACCCCGAAAGCAGGGTTGGCAAGTTTCTTCCAAAGTGGAAGAAATAGGTTTCTCTTTAAGAATTTACTATAGAAGTTGCAACTTTGAAGATACAATAAATGCATTTTCTTATAAGTAAATTTAATTAGACCCATAAATATTTAATTAATTTTAATAATTACATCGATTTTTTAGCCAAGATCAGATCACACACTTGAACAAAAGAAATTTTAACCAAAATTCACAAAATCCATCAAAAGTTATCCATTTCAATTTAATCGGCATAATTTTTTGTTATTTAAACTAATATACAATAATTATTGTATTAAAAATGTCACAAACATCCTCATTTTCCATATTACAGTGCAACAAAACAAAAGTTTTTCAGCAGTAAGATGCTGCAATTGGTTTCTCAACTTGGAATGAATGAATGCAAAAGGTGAGAAAATTAATTGGATTAAACTTATCTGTACCGACCCATACAAAGGATTGCATTCTAAGTAAAATACATTAATAACATCTTTAATATTAATTAAGTTATGTACTTTAGATTTGATATGCTTTCAGGTTAATTCTTTTATATAGTTAATATATTTTGATTTTGAGCATCTGTTTTGTTTTCTGTTCAGTTTTTCCATTTCTTCCGGAAGAAACCCAACCCTGCTCGAAAGCAAAAGTAAGAAACTGAAATGTGTTGAGGACTTGTATGGAAATGTGGGTGCCATGACAACTATACAAAGATCTGATACAAGAAACACAAACTCATGACAAAATCCTCTAACATTGAAATTGAAAGTCTGTACACGGATTGATTCACAAACATCTTGAGCATTTGCCGATTGGAAATCGATAAAAGGTTCAACATTCATAAAATACCATTTAATAAAAATGACGTCATCCAAAAATAATTCCGTACAAACTGACTAGTACAAAATATTCGACATTTCCCTATAATACTCTGAATGGAAGGTGACATTTCCCAAATGGCGCTTTCGAAAGCTTCAACTCGCAATCAAAGATGATACTCCTCTAGTACAGACATATCCATTCCATTTATTTATTTAGTTTTTAGACATTTTACGCCACATTGGAAGCTTTCTTAAAGGGCTATTCAGATACTATTCAAGTATATATATATATACAGGGTGTCCAGAATTAAACGTCCCTACTTTAAATTTGTCTACAGTCGAAACTATTGTTCAGAAAGTTATGAAATTTTTGCGAAGGACATATTGAAGGGATGGGAATTTGTTTGAGCGAATAAATGAAAAAAAAAATAGTTCAAAATTTCACCATCAGAGGGCGTTTTATGACGAATTACACATTTACGACTGGTTCTTTACTTAAGATTTCACCGTCTTTTTATCCATAGGTCACCCTAACACAATAACTCATACTCATTAAATTTGACCATCATTAAAGTGATTGCAAAGTCGATCGGAAACTTGTTCGATAACTAATTTTAAGACAAAAGATTTGAAGGAACGAAGAAAAAACAAATATGCAAATTAATTTTTGTCGTACAGCAGAAGCTGTTTATAAAACTTTCTAGAAACTTTCATGGAGATTTTGTTTTCAGCGTGCTTGCTATTGCTAATCAGAATGTCATCGTTATGATTACCAGATCGAGCTTTGTTAGTGAAATTGTTTTCCCCACACCCCAACCCATGCGACTTTTGGGGACACGTGATACATCTAGTCAGTCTTGATAAACCAAGAACTACACCTGATCTGAAAGACAGCATTTCACGATTCAGCATTTCACCGGACACGCTGCGGTCAACTGTAGAACACGCTATCTTACGATTTCAAATGGTAACTGAAAATGATGGCCGTCATGCTGAACACGTCTTGTTGTAATAAATTTTTTCGACTTTAGTAAATGTTGGCTAAATGTGTAATTCATCAAAAAACGCCCTCTGATGGTGAAATTTTGAACTATTTTTTTAAAAATTCGCTCAAACAAATTCCCATCCCTTCAATATGTCATACACAAAATTTCAAAACTTTCTGAACAATAGTTTCGACTGTAGACAAATTTAAAGTGGGGACGTTCAATTCTGGACACCCTGTATATACAGTCGAACCTCCATATATCGAACTTCCCGATATCAAAGTTTTCTATATATCAAACTCTTAGCAAATCTCCCTGTTCATTACATAGAAAAATTGTTTCTATATATCGAAAAAATCTCTATATATCGAAATTTGTTTCAAGACAAATTTGGAGATTTTTAGAATAAAATCTCCCAATTTTTGGCATTTGAAACAATACATCGTGGACTTGAATTCGCGGAAAATGTCCCTCATGAAGTTTTTAGTGGACTGAATAAATGCGAACATTTCTTTGAACTTTCCGCAAAACTAACTGTTCGGCAAGATATTTGTAGATTTTTTTAAAGAATGTAACTGTGATCATTGTAACCACTGTCTGCATTATTGTTTTTTAAAAGATATGTAGTAATCAATAAATCTTTCATATTAATTCATTTTTTAGTTATTAACTTTCATTTAATGGGATTCGCATATAAATTAGAAATGGAGTTTCGTATACGAAAATTAGCTTTATTTATTTTTTTAAGGAGAATTATAAGACTAAGCTAAATAAGACTAAGCTAAATTCTATATATCGAATTTTTTTCGCGCAATTTGCTACTTCGATATATGGAGGTTCCACTGTGTGTGTATATATATATATATATATATACTGTCCATTTATATGAGTTGTGCGCAAATAGAGTCGCGGATAGTTTGAGGTCATTGAATTATTTAATTAAAAATGCACTTTTAATTTGCTATAATTAAATATTTAAATTTAATTTATTTATGCGTTCAAAAACTGCATGGTATGATATTTTTATATAAGGTGTTAAGGCTGCTATGTACTAATCCCATTGGATTCGCTCACCTCAATGTTAAGCTATGGAGAATATTTGTCCACGGATTACCGACTTGGATTCAAAGACTTAAAAATAAAATGTACTCCGTCATAGAGAAAGAAATTTTACATTTGTGTACATTTTTCATTTAAAAAAAAAAAATGCAATTAATATTTTAAATTATTCGGGGAAAAATATGGTTTAGTGTGTTTTAAATGTTCATAAATTCCTTCGGTGGACGAAATTTATAAAATGGATCCTGTAGCGCTTTGCAGAAAAGCTCGGGCTATCTGACAATACAAATTTTATTTGATTATCGACATTTATGTACCGGTAAATAGTTGACAAAAATATATTTTAAATAAATAATATGGGGGCAGCACTTATATATAGAGAGAGAGCCATTACAATCCCTGAAAATGTGAATCCTAAGGGGGTTGGAATTCTCGAACTGTCGACTGGACTCCTCCCACCACAAGAGTCTGCAAGAATAGGAAACGGGAAATAAACGATTTTTTTTTCTTAGTACATAGCAGCCTTAACAAGGCTATACTTACATTGCTTCTGTGTGAAATTGGGTTTTCAAAACATAAATGGGATATTTTTTCCCTCGAAAAGTACGACTGACAAGCATTATTTGCCATTTTGTCAACTGACAAACACTGTGCACCATTTTTCATTTGCCAGGTGGTATAAAAATGGGCGAAGTTTGGGAAACGTCACCCCGTCTTAAAAACAGTTAAAGATACAGTTTAAAAATAGAAACATGTCTGTCCCGAACAACACGATTTACACATAGACTGTGTAAGGGACATCAACACCTGCACGCGTCGTGTGCTGGCCGGTCGTCGCCGCCGTCCAGCTGCAGGCCGGGCGCGGCCCGGCGTCGGCCCGGCAGAGCGCCGCCGTCCACCGTCTTCTGGATCCGCAGCATCACCATGTCCAGCAGCGCGTCGAACGCCTTGCCCACGTTCTGGCCCGTCACGGCGCTCGTCTCGAAGTAGGGGAACCTGGAACACAAAAGCAATGTGGAACACTCACACACTATTTCACAATCTTTTGGAGTGACTTGATACACTTCTATGTCGACATCATAAATTATCAAAACCCGGAGTACATTCAAATTAAATACAATGCATGCAATTAACGCCAAAAACATGTACAAATATATTTATAAAACCTCCTCTGTTATGGCCAATAGCGAGATACATAGGGGTCATTCTCGGGCATTGTAATAGCCATTTGCCGTTGTCAGTCACCCTTATATGGGAAGGGGAATCACTGTTTCAGCTTTAAAATTCAATTAAAAAATCGGAATTTTAAGATAGAGACTCGAAATGAGGTTTATATGAATGAGAAAGCTTCCAGATGATGTAAATATTTTCTTTGTAAGATAAAAACTCGAGGAGCACCGATATTACATCCACATATGTGACGATATTTCTCGAAAAAGTGGGTTTATTATTTTGATGAAAATAGGAGTCCGTTTTAAATTATTTTTAAACAAATGAGGTCTTGTTTGAAGGAGAAATGTCTGTAGTCTTAGATTGTAAAAAAAATCTACGATCATTTTTTGGCGAGTTATCGTAATCTGAACATGAAAGAGTCAATATTTTTCCACAAAACATAAAATAATAATAAAAAAAAACTTAAAGTCCGACGATGATGAGACATGTCTTACTTTCTTCCCCGCATTTTTCTGCATCTATTGGTATCGGTCTCGACCCCATACCCCCAGCGGTTTCGGAGGAGATCGCGTGACAAGCGTTTGACAGCGGTGGCGCCAGTTACTTTTTTTTAGAATAGAGAGAAATGCGACGATCAATGTATACAATTGATGTAATATATATATATATATATATATATATATATATATATATATATATATATATATATATTTATAAAAAAATCGTAAGGGATATTTATTTTTTTTGGATAATATCCAATCGTCTGCTGCATTAGAAAGAAATTTCTTTTTTTTTTGTCTATTTATACACGTGACGATATATTTATTTAAAGTACCAGAATAAGAAATCACGTGATCGGCATTTAATAAATTAAATTCTAAAAATGTATCTATTCACCCAAAATCAGAAAATCGAGGTAAAGGTTCGAAAAAGATATCATTTTGAAGGAATTTTTAGGATCTTTATCGCGATATAAATTTTATAACCCCCAAATTTTTATTTTAAGGGCTGTAGTTGTTGTTTTTTCAGTATCATATGAATATCTTAGAACTAGGTGAGCCTTGGGCTCTAGTTGTTGTTTTTTCAGTATTCTATGAATATCTTAGAACTAGGTGAGCCTTGGGCTCTAGTTGTTGTTTTTCAGATGCCAACTTTAAAAAAGTTACAAAAACAGCTTAAAAATTTAATTTAAAAAAATCTAAGACGAATTTTTCAAAAATCTCTCTTAGTGCACCCCTACACCATAAGAAGAATCGTCATGCAAAATTTCAACCCTTTCGGTCCAGCGGTTTGGTCTGTGCGCTGTATGTCAGTCAGTGAGTCAGTTACGGAACTGTTTTACAAACAGATAGTTCAAAATGACATTCCTCGCACTCAACTTGATACTAGTGAGCATTGTCAGCGGTTCCCAAGCCGTGGGTCGCGACTCGATCCTAAAACCACCAGAAAAGACAAGAAAAATCGAAACTCACTTGAAAACGGCAATTTTACGCATTGATAGATTGCGATGAAAATTTTCTTAACTGTAATTATATCAAAGCTGTATGAATTTTTTGTGCCCGCAAAATTAAAATGGTCTTTGCGTAGTTTTATAATTGTAGTTTTAATCTGCACCTAGGAACACTTGTTAGTGAGTATGAAACCACTCGTCGCGTATATTGCAAACGTATATATATCTGTTGTTAAATAAATAACTGTTTCGCTACAGAGTGCTTGTATTTTGTCGACCATTTTCACAAATCAGAACACAAATTGTTTATGAATGTGTATGTTCAGAAAAGCATATTTGCAATATTTGATGGTTACACAGGGAAGGGATACGATACAAATAAGGTTTCTTACTCCACGGTGGAGATATTCCGATGAGCAAAGGTGGTTCGCCGGCTGAAAAAGGTCTGTCATAGCGAGTTATGAGGGCGCCAACCGAGCGAAACTTCGACATATTTGATCAGACGGAAGAAATCTCTTTTCGGAAGCACGACTGGCCGACACAGACAAGTTTCGCTCTATGTTTATATACACTCAACAGTGAACAAAATAAAAGTCCGATTGGAATGAAATTTCGGAAGCAAAAGCGTTTCGACCAAACATGCAAATCATTAAAATTGGGTTTCCAACCAATCAGGGTGTTTTAAATTTTAATTTTTTAAAAATTTTATGTAAATTTTCCAATTTAAACGATATTTTTTAGTTTTACAACTAACTTGAGTATATTATTAACTTAATTTGACCAAAAAATTACTTTCTGTATGCATATTTCTCAATTTTATGATGCGCGAAACATCGAATGATTTTTTTTAAATCTAAAAATTATTTATGGATTTACAAGTTCTATCTATATATATAAAACAGTTCCGTAACTGACTCACTGACTGACAAACAACGCACAGACCAAACCGCCGGACCTAAAGGGCTGACATTTTGCATGGCGATTCTTCTAATAGTGTAGGGGTGCACTAAGAAAGATTTTTCAAAAATTCTTCTTAGATTTTTTTTAATTACATTTTTAAGCTGTTTTTTAAACTTTTTTTACGTTTGCATTTAAAAATAATACATTGAGGGTTATAAAATTTATATCGCGAGAAAGATCATAAAAATTCCTTTAAAATGACATCTTTTTCGAATCTTTACCTCCATTTCCTGATTTTTGGTGAATTTTTAAAGATTCATTTTTAGAATTTAATTTATCAAATGCCGATCACGTGATTTCTTTTTCTGGTACTTTCCATAAATTTATCGTCACGTGCGTAACAACTAAATAGACAAAAAAAAAATATTTTTTTCTCTTTCTAATGCGGCAGACGATTGGATATTATCCAAAAAAAAATGCATATCCCTTACGATTTTTTTATAAATATATATATATAGATAGATATATATTTTACATGAATTGTATACATTGATCATCGCATTTATTATAAATATATATATTTATTTTTTGGCATAAATTGCATACGTTGACCGTTGTATTTAATTTGAATGTACTCCGTAGCGAAGCGCGGGTTTTCAGCTAGTTTAATGTTATAAAATATCACTGAAGAATTGTAATTTTGATATAAAAAAAAAAAAATGATATATATTAATAAATATTATTGTATTTTTAGTGCAGTGAGAGGTGAAACCGAAAGTGAGGACTCGATCGAATACAAACCCGAATTTCTCAGCCTCGACTCGAATTTCGTCCTCGTTCATAAACCTCGTGTCCTCCAGGTCGGCCTTGTTGCCACACAAAACGATGTCCGGATTGTCGCAGTACGCATGCGTCTTCAGCTGTTCCAGCCAGTTGCGGATGTTGAGGAACGAACGCTCATTGGTCAGGTCGAACAGGAGAATGAAGCCCATGGTGTCGCGGTAAAATGCAGTGGTGAGGCTGCGGAACCTGCAAAAGAAAGTTTCAGACGTCACCCAAACGGGTCTCCACCTGCAACAAAGCGACGTCACTCGCTATTGTTGTACTAAACACATTGGATTCGATCGCATCAATCTCTATATATAAAACAGTTCCGTAACTGACTCATTCATTCACTGACTGACTGACTGACTGACTGACTGACATACAACGCACAGACCAAACCGCGGGACCAATAGGGCTGAAACGTTGCATGGCGATTCTTCTAATAGTGTAGGGGTGCACTAAGAAAGATTTTTCAAAAATTCTTCTTAGATTTTTTTAAAATTAAATTTTTAAGCTGTTTTTTAAACTTTTTTTACGTTTGCATTTAAAATAATACATTGAGGGTTATAAAATTTATATCACGAGAAAGATCATAAAAATACCTTTAAAATTAGATCTTTTTCGAACCTTTACCTCGATTTTCTGATTTTTGGTGAATTTTTAAAGATTCATTTTTAGAATTTAATTTATTAAATGCCGATCACGTGATTTCTTTTTCTGGTACTTTAAATAAATATATCGTCACGTGCATAAATAGACAAAAAAAAATTTTCTTTCTAATGCAGCAGACGATTGGATATTATCCAAAAAAAAAATAAATATCCCTTACGATTTTTTTATAAATATATATAAATATATATATTTTACATCAATTGTATACATTCATTGATCGTCGCATTTATTATAAGTATATGTATATATATATTGGCATTAATTGCATACATTGACCGTTGTATTTAATTTGAATGTACTCCGTAGCGAAGCGCGGGTTTTCAGCTAGTATTAACCTATGGACGAAATTTGTCTAACAATAGCCGTCTTGGATTTGATTAATTGCACTTCGTAATAGAGAAAGAAATTTTACACCTGGGGCATTTTTCATTTTTTTTTATGTAAATATTTAAATGATAAGGGGAAAAATCAGGTAAAGTGTGTTTTAAACGCTCATCAATTCCATTGGCGGACGAAATTTATAAAACGAATGCAGAATAGTTCAGGCTATCCGAAAACACAATTTTTATTGGTTTATCAGCATTTATGTAGCTGTAAATAGTAGACAAATTTTCTCCCTACGTTGAAACACAGGTTATAAGATCGAGGCGAGCGAATCCAATAGGGTTAGTACGCGGCCACGTTTGTAGGTGAGCCGATTCTGGTTCAGTGCCGTCTGGAGGATATACTTGAAACGAATGACAAACTTTTAAATCACCAGTTACGTATAAAGGAAAAGGAAATAGAAATAACCAACCAGTATATTTAATACGACTTAATTACGAGTCTAAATAAATTGGAACATACAAGCCATTTAAAATATAAAAGCCAAATGGACAAAAATAAATAAATAATATATATATATATATATATATATATATATATATATATATATATATATATATATATACACTGAAGTGCCACTGAATTAGGGATACCTACCTAGTAACGAGTTCGGCCTCCTCTGGCCTTGATAACGGCTGCCACACGACGAGGCATAGATTCAACAAGTTTCTGGAAACGTTCCACGGGAATGGCTTGCCAAATATTGGCTAAAGCTGTCCATAATTCAGTAAGGTTCTTTGGTGCTGTGTGATGGCCTTTCACGCCTTGTTCCAAAACATCCCAAAAATGCTCAATAGGATTTAAGTCTGGGCTTCTAGGTGGCCAATTCATGACAGAGAAGTCAGAGGAATGCTCATCCAACCAGCCAGTAGCCAACCGGGACTTGTGAGAGGTACAGTTGTCTTGCTGGAAAACTCCATTACCGTGCGGATAACAGAACAGCATAAACGGATGGAGGTGATCACCCAGCAACTCTACGTACCGAATTGCATTGAGGGAGATTGGTACACGCACCAAAGTTCCCAAACTGTGCCACGAAAAAACACCCCAGACCATGATTGAGCCGCCATGCCCTTGTACAGTTCCAGCCAGGCATGCAGGATCCATGGCTTCATGAGCCTGAAGCCATATTCTCAGCCTCCCGTCGGCGTTAAGTAGTCGGAATCGAGACTCATCACTCCATGCTACTCGTTTCCAGTCCTCTACACTCCAGTCTCTGTGCTCTCTTGCCCAGGCAAGACGTGCAGCCCGATGGCGAGTATAGAGCAATGGTACTCTCGTAGGTCGACGGCTCCCGAAACCCAAACGGTGAAGCGAGCGTTGCACAGTCCGTTTACTGACTGTACGACTGGCACCGTCATTAAACTGGGTGGTAATTTGAGCTAATGTTTGGCTTCGCTGGCTACGTACAATACGCCTGAGCCGTCTCTCACCACGCACTGTCAAGGCTAATTGTCCTTTGCAGTTTGCCCGATCGCTAGTTTTTTTCCCACCATCCACGTATTCTTGGTATACTCTTGACACTGTCGACCTTGAAAATCCTAGCCGTCTGACAATTTCGGAAATTGAATGGCCCATGCGTCGTGCACCTACGATTTGTCCGCGATCGAAGGCATCTAAATCAGGCAGTTTACCCATACTGGCAATTCCAACAACTAATTCAGAACAACCACAGTACGCGCTATATATGCAGTTACCACAGCGCCCTCACTTGCGCATACATGATGCACAGCGCTACACAATTTGCATAGACTTTGCTATCCCTAATTCAGTGGCACTTCAGTGTATATATAAATGGAGTTATGATATTTAAAGGACCAGATAGTGACAGCAAAAATGAGGTCTTCGAAAGCAAAACCAAGTCCTTTCCCAAAAAAGGGCTGAAGGGCTTTCCCAAACAGCAACGAGGAGTTCGTAAGTACCCAGAAATACGTGTTCCTCCACTATTTGAATGTGTAAGTTTTTGATGCACTCCATAAAGTACTTATATAACTTTCACACTACAGAAATGACTAAAGTATATGAGCTACCTCATTTTGTTTGAGCACTCAGCAATGAACTTGATAGCACTGCTACTGTCCGACCACAGTACGAAGAACCACGGTTGGCATAGTGCCAAGACGATTCTATTCACGCTGTAGGTAAGGCTGCTGAGGAAGGAGGGGGGAAAGTCTCGTATTCTCTCGACATTCTTTAGAATCGGTTACTAACTGCGCTTGCTTGCTTTTTCCTCGTCTGTTATTTTGATTATTATATTAAGATTAATGGATCCTTTACCCAACACAACTGCTCGGAATAAGCCGTTCCGTAGTGATTGTAAACGTATAAAACACAATGTAATTAAATTGTGTGATAAAGAAGCACCAGAAGGAAATGTTATTGTTACACTTTCGCAATCTCCAAAGAGAGCTAGTGAAATGACGGGATATCGATGTCCAGAGTAAAAAGAATACGCAGAGAAGCAAAGGGTGAAGAAACTCCAAAATTTGAATCTCCGAGGAAATGTCAGAAAAAAAGAAAACGTAGCTTTAGATAATTTTGATTGTGATGTAATCCGAAAATATCCACTCCTATAAAACTCCTATTTTTTAAATAGATTTGCTTCTTTCTTTTTATTATTTTGAAATTATTATTCACATATTTTCGATCAAAAATAAAGTTTTAAAAAATAACTTTAAGATTGCGGACCAAAAGCAGTCTGAAATACATTCCGTATTTCATAAACAAACACATCCGAAAATAGGACGTTTTCCCCTATTTTCTAAGTAGACTAGCTTTTCTCGCGCATGCGTAACAGCTTCCAGGGACCTTGCTTCCGTGGTCGGACAGTAAGTAGTCTTATGCATGCATGTATGCGCAAAGGCAATTGCTGACGCCGATAAACTTGGAATTTTTGCACGGCAAAAGTAGAAGACATTTGTAACAGTTATTAAAATATTACATACACACACATACATGTATACATAAATAGACACACACATATACAGTGGAACCTCGACTTACGAGCATTCTCTCGGTAGATTTTTTGCTTCGAGTTACGAGCAAGCTTCAGATATCCTACCGATAGTTTGATGTACAATTATTATACATATTATTCTGAGACTTCTATCCAGTCTTAAACCGAGAGATTAACACTGGCAGGTTGCTCTGCCCAAACTCGAGTTGCCCTCTGAAACGGAACAGCGCCCAACCTCTCTCGCAGAGAGATAGCTTCAATCCCTTCCCCCACACTGGAACTCCCCATGGGGGTCTAGGGGATGGGATGACCTTGGTCCTAGGATCGCGAGCTCTCCCCCTTCTACGGATCGTGAGAAAACGTTCTTCGAATTCTCAGAATGAAGAATCTGGACATTACAGCTACAGTGAACGATGCAACAATCTCCTAGCTTCCGTGTCTCACTCGTTCACTTTAAGAGAGTTGTCGGTAATAAAAGCGAAAGTGGGGCAAGTGGGGCGAAAAGGTAAAAAATCAACGAATAAGATTTAATATTTCAGTTCAGCCTTTCTCCTCCTCTTCCATCGGCATCTTCGAGTCTGATCTCCAAGGTAAATGTTGTACATTACACTTAATAAAAGAAATTTATTGCAGTAGATTCTATCGTATTGCGTTTTTATACAAGGGTCGTCGTTTATAAGCACATTTTTCTTATTTAAAAACACGTAACAAAAAATTGCGGTGTTTTGGGGGAGCCCGGAACGAATGAATGGCATTTCCATCCATTTCGATGGGTAAAATTGATTCGAGATACCAGTATTTCTAGTCACGAGCTCCGTCATGGGGCGAATTAAAGTGGCAAGTCGAGGTACCACTGTATAATATATATATATATGCATATACAGTGAAACTACTGTAGCTTGCCATATCGTGTTCAGAACTGATGAAAAACTCCCTACGTTATGGAAGAAAACCCTTTTCCAAACTTTCTGAACTATCACTGGCCACCATACAATAGTTTCAATGCATATATAGTTCCCAGACTTTTCAAGGGCCAAAGATGAGGTGTTACCTTTCTTGTCCTGCCGTGTCCCATAGCTGGAGGTGAACCCTCTGGCTGCGGCCGCCCACAGATTCAGAGTGTTGCGAACGGTACACCTGCAAACACGAACACACATTTTAACACAAGCATTTTGCGCACCAGCCACTTTGCGCACTCAGCTCAGGAAAGCTTCACGCTCTCTCTCTCTCTCTCGCTTGTTGAGAATCAGTTAGACAAAGGGGAATAATTTACATTCAGAATAGTTTATTTCTATCACCGCTTTCCGTATTGCGAGATGGAAAAGGGGAATCCCCGTTTTTAGAGTTGGACTTTATCCACGAACGTCGAAGAAGGAACAGAGGGAGGATCTATTAATAGTACCGCGCTTAACCCCCCAAAAGCCTCAGCTTCGGTGCATGCACCGCATATATGCGAAAAATAATCGACCCTTCAATACAACGAAACCCGCATTTTTCACATCCCGAAAACTCAATCGTGGCCATGGTCATGGACGAAAGATAGCGCGCGAGAGTTCTCAAAGCTCGGATAAATTACGAAGGGAAAACAGTAAGAGTGCCGACACTCGACTTGAACGCGATCGATTAGGTCGACGTGATTGGGCGGAATGTCTGCAATGTCACTCCACCACCTTTGTACGGGACGAAGAAATGACCCAAACTGGCAGACCATTTCAGACTTGAATAGATTTCCACGTCACACCCAAGCTGGTGGAGCGTTGTGTCACAGAGGCTAGCCAAAGTGTGTGTGCTACACAAGAAGCACCCTGTTGTCGAGGTCAGTCAGGCCGGAATTTTCTTCGAAAGCTGTGTCCGAGTTCAACAATCCATAATGTGGCATAATAGGAGCGACGAAAGTGCAATAAAAACAGTATTTGCAACAATCTGATGAAAATGCGTTTTTCTCTTAAAAAATGGTACTTTTGAATGTGTTGTTAGTACAATAAATGTTTTAAACATACATATAAAAATATTTCCCTGTCTTTTAACACCCCTTTACTATACATTGCGAACTATTGCATTTGAAATACAATAGTTCGCAATCAGAGCTTTTCAAAAAATTGCTGAAAAAAAATTTATTTTCTTATTTTTTTCAATATTTCAAAGGGAATGCGCGATCGGAAGATATTTTTTTTTTACGGTTTTGCTTATCTATAAGTGTAACAACTTTTTTTAACTAGCCGTTTCCGAAAATAAAAATGTTTTTTCGGCCCACCCTAGTGCACACATCGAAATCTATTGTTATTAAAACTTGGTGAGATGTTCTTTCTATTTAAATAATTTTTTAAAAATTCTAATGTGTAGTTCCATAAAAATAAGCCATAACTTTTGGATACTTTTAGCCCCGACACCCTGTATATATATATATATATATATGTAATATCCTTGACCGGACGAAGCTCAACAGGCTCGTACTTCCTAGTTTTTTGGATCCAGGTCAAGTCGTAGCCGAGTCGATCTTACTGTGTAGTCGTACCGGAACAGGCAATGGCGAGTGACTGGGAAAGGCGTAGGGAGACAATCCAGACATCTAAGCTGATGGAACAGTCTCTTTATTTTCACCGTATTTTCGACGATTAAATATACTTCATTATCTATACACTGCATACTTAGTTTAGGATTAACATGCGTGAAAACGCCGCGCGTTATTCGACGGAGAGCCCAAAATCACGTCATGTTAGGTCGAGAGCAGACAAAAAAAGACTACCGAGGCGCGAAAATCTCCCGCCCGAGTACCGGTCTACCAAACTTCTAATTTGTCAGAAATGGACACGTGGTTAAGTCGCGTCATATGAGGTGATGGTCTCGCGATGCCCGTTATATCATGCTTATATAATAGTACGCGCGTGCAACAGCTTTAGGGGAAAAAATAGATTTATATTGGTTGAATTTAGGTCGCAATCGAAGCTTAAGGGGATGTATTCTGTTGCAATAAGATAAACGAATTTGGAAAAAGCATGTTAGGAGTATTTAAAAGGATTAAAATTTGTTTCATATATATATATATATATATATATATATATATATATATATATATATATATATATATATATATATATATATATATATATATATATAAAACACTTCCGTGACTGACTGACTGACAGATAACGCACAGGCCAAACTGCTGGACCTAGGGCTGAAATTTTCAATGGCGATTCTTCTTATAGTGTTGGGGTACACAAAGAAAGATTTAAAAAAAATTCTTAGATTTTTAAAAATTAAATTTTTAATCCGTTTTTGTAACACTTTTGAAAGTTTGCATTTAAAACAATGATTTGAGGGTTATAAAATTTACATCACGAGAAAGATCATAAAAATTCCTTTAAAATGAAACCCTTTTCGAATATTTACCTCCATTTCCCGATTTTTGGTGAATTTTTAAAGATTCATTTTTAGAATTTTATCTATTAAATGCCGATCACGAGATTTCTTTTCTTTTTGTGATACTTTAAATTAATTTTGCATCACGTGCATAACAATGAAATAAATTGACAGAAAAAAAAATATTAAAATACAGTGAAAGATAAAATAACCACTAGACTCATTGAAATTAGATCAGATTTACTTCAATTTTACTTCATCAATCATTATGTCTACAAGTAATTTCAAGCACAAATCCGGGGCGTAAAAACGGAAGTTAAAAGCCATTAAAGATGCAAAAGAGGCTTTGGGCCGGCAGAATATTACAAAGTTTTTTAAAAAGAATGATGATAGTGATAGCTATTCTCATTGTGATGATGATGCAAGTGTTAGAAGTGACAGTTTATCTACTTGTAAAACTACTGATGATAGTGTGTCTGTGTCCAGTGAATTAGTGTTTGAAACTGATGACAATACAGGCAAGACTTCCTCTGAGGTGCAGCAGATAGGACATGTTGTAGATTCAATCAATACGGATAGTAATAACGAAAACGATATTTCAAATGACGAGAGTTCTAACAATGATAAGCCAATTTTAGATTTTACCGACCCAGGCACATGGCCGGAAATAATTAGTGATATTAATCGCCAGAATATTGTCTCTCAAAACAATATAAAATTTGAAGAATTATGTAGTCAGGCTAAGACATTCCCTAAAGACCAAACAGGAAAACTGTTTCCTAACTATCTTCTCAACACTAAATCTATAAACAATCGAGAAAAGTACCCCAGGGACTGGTTAATTTGGAGCTCTTCAAAACAGACACTTCATTGCATTGCCTGTACTCTTTTTTCAAATAGCCAAAAAACAAGCAAATTTGCAAACATAGGATTTTCACCGGCTCAATTTCCATGGAAAATGTTGTATAACAAACTTCCCGAACATGAAAATAGCAATGACCATCGTAAGTCTTATTGTCAATGGAAATCCCTCCAACAATCAATTAATTCAAAAGGTATTGACAGTGGTCTTCAAAAACAAATTTTGAACGAAGCAGAAAAGTGGAAAGCAATTTTACAACGGATTTTAGACGTGACACTCTTTCTAGCATCAAGGGGGTTGCCTTTTCAAGGAGATAATGTATCAATTGGTGATGCAAATAATGGAAATTTTCTGGGGACTTTGGAGTTAATTGGAAAATACGATGAAATCACTAGGGAGCACTTGGCTAAGATCAAAACTCTGCAATTGCAAGGAAAAAAACATGAAAGGACAAGCCCATTACTTATCTTGGAAGAGTCAAAATGAGTTCATTTCACTTTGTGGTGAAAACGTTTTACCCAGGACTATTAACGGCCTTAGAACGAGTATTAACTGAGTTGAAGTCAAGCTTAGAACCAAAAGCATACAATAAAGCTATGGGTCTTAAAAAATACTTTTCTTCTTTTCAAGGCCTTTGTATGACAGTATTTTGGTACAAAGTGTTGGGCTGCATCAATGAAAAAAGTGTAATAATTCAGACGCAGAGCATTTCTCTGGACATTGCAGTGAAACTGATGTATGATCTGAAGGAAGACATGCAACGACTGAGAAATTCGTGGGACATCATCAGTGAGTCACGTTTAGTGGCAGAATCCATCTACGTTTCCAAAATCAAGAGGTCGCCCTCAATTGGAAACAACTATAGAAGAAGAAGAAAACCATTTTAAAACTAATATTGTGTATAGAGCTTTGGATCTTATTTTGTCTAATCTCAAGCCAAGATTTGAAGCAACTAATGCACTGACTGAACTCTTCAGCCCAGTTCTTCAATTCAGCTCAATGGAAGACAGTGATTTAAGGGATAAGGCTGAAAACTTAGTTAAAACTTATAAGAATGATCTATCAGTAAACCTTTCAGATGAAATTATACACCTGAAACATATATTCAACTCTGTGTTTCAAGTTGACCAAAAAAACATTTCAAGTAACCCGTTAGAGTTGTTGAATGCAATCCATGCTAAACAGTTAGAACCAACATTCATAAATGTATGTATTGCATTAAGAATCTTTTGTACGATACCAGTTTCTGTTGCATCTGCAGAAAGAGCATTTAGTCAGCTGGGCAACGTATTGAAAACATGGCAACGTTCATCAATGACTCAAGAACGTCTTAATTCACTTGGAGTGTTAGCAATCGAACACCGTCTTGCATCAAGCCTTGACTTCAGTGATGTAATTGTAAAATTCTCAATGATCAAAGCCAGAAAAATGTAGCTTTCATTCTTTCAATAAATTATCAGAACTCAGAAACACTACAATGCATCATATAACTTTCATTGATGTGTCAATGAAAGTGTCATGTGTGTCAATGAAAGTGTGATGTGTCAATGGTTTGTAGCTTTGAATTTAAGTTGATTTTAGTAGGCTATTAGTAAGACCAATTTTTGTGAAATACTTATTAGATTGTCCTTCATTAAATTTTTTTCTTTATAAACATGTATTTGCTATGCTTACTTCCTTTTTACCTAAAGGTTGCATCTTCTGCTTCTCAATGATAAAATTAGGATGTGTTCTCAACGTATCAGAACACAGATATAATAATAATACAAATGCATCAATACATATTCAATATGCATTAGCATTACCCTAGCCATTAATATACTGTTCTGCTAGGTTTATAATGTAACCACCAATTTCCTACGACAGTTATTATTTTATCTGTGTGAATATTAAAATTAAGCAAACAAAAATTTTTAAGAATTAATTTGTTCAATTATGTATTTACCAGTATTTAAAATAAATTTACGATGACAATCTAAACACTGTCTAAACTCTTAAAACTAGTTTAAATGTGTGTTTGATGAAAAATAATTGTAATAAAGGTTAAAAAATGTATATTGTAAAAAAAGGCCAAAATTTCTTTTTTTGGTAGTAAGAGGGGGGGGGGCATCATGACTTTTAGCAACGGGGCCCAGGGAATAATGTGGGGGGCCTGATATATATATATATATACAGAGGCTGTTCGCACATATTTTAGACGATTTTGGTAAGCGGTAATAAAAAATCGTTTGCTGCAAAAGAAATAATTGCGATTGTACAATGTTTTTAAAAGTCAAAATTATCATCTGCGGCTTGAAAGTTTTGTTTTTATTCAAAATGGCGTTTTTAATAAAGCAGTGGTTCGAAGGCTACATTTATGCTCTTTCCGAAGAGAAATATGCATACTCCGTTATCCAAAAACGATGTGAGAGTCATGGTTTTGTGATATCTAAAGCGTCGATAGGTAATATCGTCAACAAGAAAGAAAAAAAACGTCAAATTGGAGCCTCAAGTGGGACAAAAATTCCAAACAAGTATCCGAGGAAAAAACGGACATCTTCGACTATTGCAAAGGTACGTTGTTTAATGTTAAAAGAAAATCCCCCTAGTCAAAGGACAGTTGCAAAATCATTAAAATGCTCGGTGTCCACTGTAAACAAAATGATAAACGTTGATTTAAATCTTAAGAAAGCGAAAAAACGCAATGTGCATCGTCTTCTTCCAAATCACATCGCTGAAAGCAGGACACGCTGCAGAATTCTATATGAGAAACACTTATCCAAAGAAAAATGGAAAACAATTGTCACAATAGATGAATCATGGGTGTATTTAAATGATTGCAACAAAAAAAGAGCCATTTATTATCATAAAAGGGGAGAAAAAAATTTAAGTACATGGTTCAAAGAATCGAAAGAAAGTTTCTCTAAGGGATTCATGATTGTTGCTGGTTTTTCTTATGATGGCAAGTTAAAAATAAAGAGAGTGGAAAAAAATGTCAAGATTAACTCCAAATACTATCAGGAACATATTTTATCGCCAATTTTTCTGAATGAAATACCATCGCTTTACCCACAGTGCCATCAATCTGTGAGACTCCATCAGGACAAAGCTAGCAGTCACACATCAAAATCCACTGTAAATTTCCTAAAAGAAATGGAACAAAAAACTGGTATCAAGGCCATACCCTTCACTGATATCCCTACTAAATCTCCAGATGTATCACCTATGGATTTTTGTGCTTTCGGACTTTTAAAATCTGCATTATCCAAACGTCGTCCCAAAACCCTTACAGGACTCTGGAAAGCTGTTCAGGAGGAATGGGATAGAATACCTCTTCTGACACTTCAAAAGGCATTATTATCCTGGAAATTGCGGTGTCGAAAGATAGTTCAGAATAAGGGATGTCAAATAGAACATTTAAAACACAAGAATTTTATGTAATTTAGTTTTGTGAATACAATATACATCGTCTAAAAAATGTGTGAACAGCCTCTGTATATATATATATATATAGAGAGAGAGAGAGAGAGGCCTTAGAGTATGGGGGGTTAAGAAAATCCTATAAATGGGAGGCATATTCATAAAAAGTTTGAGATCGACTGAACTACTAATGTAATGTGTAGTGAAACATGGGTATTCAGCTAGTTTTATGTCCATAAACTAAATTTACGGCTTTAAAATGACATGAAATTTTAAGATTAGCTGGAAAGCAAGCCAAAGTTTATTGCTTAAAAATATTTTAAAGAAAGAATCATTTATATCATAAAAAATATGCTGTTTGAACCATGAGCAGCTCTCGCAGAAACCAAAGTTCAATTATACATCTAACTCATTGAATTCCAGAATAACAAGATTTAAAGTGACACAAACCAGGGCTTGAAATAGATAGGCACCACAATGAAAAGTTCCCATCAAATGGATTATCAAGAATACTTTTATTTATTTAACCACATGAAACCATTATATTGGGATGGATTGGATGGGGCTCCTTTTCTACTTTGGTGAATTTTCAAAGAAAATGAAGCTATTTTGATAGGACTAATTTTTTTATTTTTTTAAATTTGGAATTTTCAAGGAACTTTTATACAAAATTTTTTAAGATTATACTTCTTAATAGGAGTGACATTTTAAGGAATGATTTTTTTTTGCTCTCAGCCAGATCCAAAAGAAATTTTATACTTGGAAAATATACAGATATATATATATATATATATATATACATATATATACATACACATTTATGTGTATACATATATAAACATATAGATATATATATACATACAGATATATATATATATATATACATATATATACATACACATTTATATGTATACATATATAAACATATACATATATATATACATACAGATATATATATATATATATATATATATATATAAACATTTTTACGTATACATATATATATATATAAACACACATATATATATAAACATATATATATTTATATCTTATATATAGCAGTCTTTGTGGATTTCAGAGCTGCTTATGATACTGTTTGGAGAACTAAACCTATTCAAAAAATGGGCCACCTAAATATATCTGGTAATATGCTAAGATGGATAAGGGATTTCATTGAGCAGCGCTATAATATGGAAAGGTGACTTCTGGCTATAAACAGCTTCAAACTGGTTTACCTAAGGGGCAGTAACGAGCTGTACCCTGTTTAATATTTTTGTTAATGATATCATTAACCCTCTAGTAAATGAGGATGTAAATGTCCTTATGTATCTAGTCATGTGGACCTCAACTTGTAAGGAAAAGTCTTCCCATATCCTAATTGACAGAGATTACATGGTTGGTGTTTAAGAAATAGCATGTCTGTAAATACATCTAAGACTTTTTCACTTTGCCGTAGCCTTTACAGCTTCAACTTTTTTTATAATAATGATCCTATAGAATATAGTGGAAACACTGAATACCTGGGCGTAACGTTCGATTATCGCTTTTTGTGGAAATCTCATGTGGAGAACTTGGAAGAAAAATCCTGAAGTCGTTTAACTATTATTAAGCGCTTGGCTGGGTCTATGACAGGTCTCACCACTTATAGGACTTGTGTCAAACTTGTTTTAAAATATTGTTGTGCTTCTCTTATTACTGCCTCAAATGGACTCGTTGAAAACATTGACCGAATTCAGAAGCAAGCTCTGCATCTCATCACTGGGGGTATTAAGACTACCCCTATTACTGCAATGCTCCTTTGTACTGATGAACTCAGTATGGATAAGGAGATTATTAGTGCTGCCTTAAAATTGTACGAAAAGCTAATTGGGTTGCCTCATGGCGAGAGATGGACCTCCTAAGACTAAAGACACACGATGGTTTTCTATAATGTGTGTACAGGTTAAAAAATTCAACCGATATTCATTTCATTCCAGAAATTTTGCTTAACCCTTTGAAATTTCAAAATACAGTGATTTCTGCTTATAAGAATCACGTTTGTAATTACTGTCTTTGATTCTTATAAGCGGTTGATTCTTATAGCCGAAATTTAGGTTTTTGGACAGGCACACACACACCTATATATACATATATTAGATAATTTGCCATAAAATACTCTTTAATTTGCGTTAATTATCTTTTAATAAAATTATTTTTTATAATTTTAAAAATACATCTTTATTTCTAGACCTATAAGTAGATACACATGATTATAGTAAGAGAAGAAAAGAATCCAATATTTGTTGCAACATACCTGCTTAACAGTTTTAACATTTCAACTACAGGTGAGAGCAAGTAAAAGTTTTCTATGGTAGTTTGATGTAATGGAGTTTTCATGAGGCTGTTTATACCTCTTTCAATACCAATAGTCTCAGATGAAGATTCACCTTCTAGCTTATGTTTGACAGTTTGATAACGTGCTGAATCTAATGTCACGTTTGCCTAAGTGATAGTGGACACTTCGCCGAAGATTTATGTGTTTCAGGGTCCAGGAAGTCGCAACCAGGATGTGCGAGGTGGGAAAAAAAGAGTCCATGTCTTTGTTTGCCAGTGGAGAAAAGTGAAGTCGGACCCGGACGTGTAAAGATGCCAAAGGGTCAAGCTAATAGGACAGTGATGTGCTAAAGCATTTAAGGGGAAATTATTATGTTATGTCTAACAAAGAAAGGAACGCATTTTACGACTGTATTCTATCCCATCTTATCACTCTTTCTTTAAAAAACACAAAGAAAGAACTTTGTGTCTTTTGAGGGTTTAAGTTGCTTTTTTGGAAAAATGAAAAGACAGCGAAGAGTGTAAGCTGATTCTTAAAACCGGTGGTTGATTCTTTAAAGCGAAAATTTTAACATGGAAATAATACATTTGTTTTTGCGATATTGATTCTTATAAACGGTTGATTCTTATAACCACTGATCACTATAAGCAGTGGTCACTGTATTCCGTAATTACCTTGACCTTGCTCAGCCTGTTCTGAAGTCTGAGTGATGTCCTTTCGTTGGTAGCTATGGAGACAATTCATACTCGCTACCCAGTTGGGACCTGCCTGGCTAAGGATTTTTAAGGATGGCTCAAAAAATGAAATGAGTCAAAGAGTTGGCTTGGGCATTTAGCTTGGGCATTAGTATGAATGCCTTTTTCCCATTACATTCCATAGGGAATTTTCGATACTGCACATAATGGTGAGATCAATAAGGGATTACCTGTAGCTTTTGAGTTGTCTTTCGGATTCTGTACAGGCTGTAATTCAGATTCTGTACAGACTCTCAGGCAACCATACTGGCAATTGTGAATTTTGACCAAACCCCCTCATTCAGTGCCGTTTTGGATTGTCGATCCATTCTGAGTGAATTGTTAAAGTTCAGAAAAATAGTTCTCCAATGGATCCTATCCCACTATAAAATTCACAGTAAAGAGATGGCGGATGAGTTGGCAAAGAAAGCCACTCAAGCTTTGTGCAGTTCAGTTGACTCTAGATCAGCTGCACATTTAATAAATTCAAAAATTAAACAACTACAGGAGCTTGAACTGAAAGAACTTGCCAAAGGAAAATCATGGCACCTCCCTATCCTTCGATTGCCTGAACGCTGAAGAGATTGGGCTGTCACAGCTTTTAGATTGATGATGGGACATGACTATATCACTGCTTATCTTCACCGAATCAACATACTGAATAGACCCATGTGGAGCAGCAATGAACTGATGATTGCTGACCACCTTCTTAAGTGTCTGGCGCTACATAATTCTTCTGTTTTTACCTGTCATTGGGAGACTAGAGAACTTTTGTCTGCTTGCATTTAATTTTGTATATAATTTTTTGCTTCGTATCGTATATAATGTGTTATGCTTCTGGCCAAATTGATAATGTCTCTGTGCCTGCTGTATTAGAAATAAAAAAATCTTGTATATATATATACACGCATACATATACAGTGGAACCTCGATCGATTGTTCCCAAAATCATCGTTTTCCTGTATGTGTTCATCCAGTACTTTAAATAGTCCCCATGAAAAAATTTCTTTGTCATGTTCCTTCATCTATAGTTTGTGTCCCTGCATTTATCAGTCAGTGTAATAGGTCCCTCGAAAAATGATAGATCAAGTTTTCAGTGCATATATAAACATATATATATATATATACATAATTATACATATACATATATGTAGATATATATATATATATATATATATATAAAACAAGAATGTTATTTACAGACTGCTATTCCATAAAATTAAGTTTGATTGAGCAAATAAAATTTCAAATTATTTATAAATTTGATTTTGAGGTAAATATAAACAAAAATTTGAATTTTATATCTATTGAGGAGAGGATTTGTTCTATGGATCTTCGTCCTGATCCGAGCACACAGATTCTACTCTAGAAATAATTAAAAAGTTAATACACCCAGTTTTGTAGAATATATCAACAGGTATATTAATTTGAGTATTAAACGTTCCTTACAACTCTCTTTTCGCTGAAATCAATTCCTACAGTGGATATGAACTTTTTGTTGAACACCCCACTGGTGTACTGGCAGAGGACGCTGGTCTTGCCAACACCGGAATCTCCAAGGGCCAGGAACTTGATCAAGTAGTCGTAATCAGGGGGAGCAGAGCTATTCACATTGCTCATAACGAAAATCTGAAAACATACACAAAACCACTTTTTAACAATGAACACAACAATTTTAAATCAGCAATTTCTCATAAAATTAAGAGCACTCTCCTATATATATATTAGCCCAGTAGCTATGTATATCTTACCGTGCAAAAGATCGCGTATTATATATATATATTTTTTCTTACTTGTATATGTTTCGTCCAGTAGTGAAAAACCAAGTTTTCAAATTAGAAAGACCTTGGCAGAATTTTCTGTGCCTAAAAACAATGAATTTTTTTAAAAACTTTTTTTCAAACATCTCGGCAATGGTTGATTCTAGAGCTTAGTTTGCAGTTACAGTCTTAGAGAAGACAAAATTTTGAACAAATCTTACATTTACATCTTTTTTCTAAACCCAATAACAAGTGAGTTACAGCATCAGGAAAATGGGATATTTAATTCAACTTGTCTAGAAAGATGGAAAAATTACTTCTGAAACACACTAACTCATACATTTGCTATATATATATATCCATATTTGAGAAATGCAGGATATGTGTATTACAACATATATATTTTTTTACTCCAACATACTTGAATAGTGTGCATATTTATATAATTATGTACACAAACTACACATTTGTCAATACATAGGAAATTAATTACAAAAACTGGAGTATTCAACATCCATAAAAACCACTTAAATACTCATACATTATTATAAATTAGAAAATCTAGCAGAAGTGAAATCATATATAGAAGAAATTACATAAAAATTAATAACTATTATGTAATTATAAATGATGGAATAACTGTACTAAAATTGAAATATTTCAAATTAAATAACATTCTTCATACCTATTGTTTTTAGCTATTTTGATGATCTGGGGTGGACATCATATCTATGTTTGGTGATACGTCATCTTCATCCTCTAAATCATGAGGCAGTTCAATGACATTTGTACATGTGAGGCCACTGCAGAGCTTTCACATATTTGAGCATTTTAACCCTTCTTTTCGACAAGTACATGGACCATTACAACCATTTTTGCAAGAGCAAGAAAGAACTTTAAGTCGCGACTCGGGTGCTGGATTTTCGATCATTGCAATAGGCTCCAAGCCATAAGAAGTGCATACCCAGCCCCACTCTTCTGGGATTTTTACATTTCCTAACCAAGTTTGCACTTGGTGATAAGCTCGTAGTGAATGTTGACGAGCAGAATATTGAGTTCGTGGTAGCCTGGAGAGATCAAATTTGCTCTTTGTTCCAGACTTCGTAAATAACTGATACCGCAGTGTGTCGAGAGATTTTTCAGCACTCATTTCCCGATTGTACAATGCCAAAATAAATCTTTCTCCTGCAGAAGCTATTTCTTCACTTGTGGCATCTGGCTTTTTAAACGCTTTAACAACTACTTGCATTTGCAGAAACTTCTCCAAAGTAGTAAAACACCTTATCTTTCCTAGGCCAAATAGAGCGGAAGTTGTGTCACACCCAGTGGATGAAAAGAATATTACTTGCATCATACTTGAATGATGTAGTTGAGAACAACTTATCTGCTGTTCTTTCTCTCCCAGGTTTACAAAAAAATATGTTCTTATGACCTTGTCCAAGCCCGGTCATTAGAACAAGCAAATCTATGTCTTCTCCGACAACAACTATCTGTCAAATTAAATTTGATTTTAAGATGGCAGTGGTCACAATTAAAATGTCAGCATCCTCTTCTGCTTGTTGTACTTGAATGCCACACTGTTTAAATTCTCTTTTCAGTAATTCTATTAGCTGATTCTTATCATTTTCATTTCTCAAGAACTTGCTTTGTTGAACTTGATTTATCAAATTTCCCTTGACCATTATGTCAGCACAGGTATTAATTTTTGAACGTCGTAATCTTTCTGAGCTTTTTGTGCCCCTTTGTGCAGGATCAGATGGACATCCATCAAATATGAATGCAACGTTTGTTCTGTAGTGTTTTTTCAGATAAGAGGAGTAACTGTTCGCAATCTCAAAGTAGGAATTACTTTGAGGCCAAACAACTTTGTGCAAGAGATATCCTCCATCAACTATAATAAATTTATTCATCTGAAATGCATTATCGTTTTTGATTGGGGTAAAAGCACTATATAATGAAGATTTAGTTCCCTTTCGCATCCCTTCTTCCAAAAAAAGTGATAAAGGGTAGGGTGCTAGCTCATGGTTGAAAAAATGTTCCAAGTCATCCTCAGATTGTTTGGCGATGCACAACCTCCAGAACAATGTCAGGGGATCAGATGCTACAACTTTTATGTTCCCTGCTTTTATGCTGCTGACAGCAGATGCAAGGGTTATAACTTTATCTTTTCTCTTGAAATGTACATCTTGAAAATTGTTACCAACTATTTTTGTAATCCCTTCCATTCCAAGCCCTTTAAGATATGAGGCAGTTTACGTCTGCTCCTCCGACGATTCCACTGGTCAATGACATTATCACATCAGTATGCAGATACGGAGGGTGTCTTGAAAACCAGGTATGTAGTTTCATAGAGTCATCGTTATCTCAATCAATACAAGAACTTCTCATATAAACATGCTGCTCAGACGTTTCAGAATGTACATTTGTGAATGTTTCAACTTCATTGCAAATATTCATAAGGTTTACCATTCCTAAGGTCCATTTTGTCAAAACACTATCCGTAATACCTCTGCCATGGGTAAGGCCACCACAACTCTTCATGTCTTTCATAAGTGTCTGTTCGATGGTCATATCTGACCAAATACCAGACCAGTGTTTCTCAGAGCGACGGATGGTGAAATGCCCTTTGACAGTTAATTTCTCGTATTCATTGGGGTCCATTATTTCTTGAAGTTTTAACATATCCTGCACATAGAGATGTCCACATTTAGCATATAAGAAATGACCGGCTGAATGGAAGTATGGGAGCATTTTTTGCACAATTTCAAGATGGAAGTTTCCAATTTCCACTTCAATAAATTGTTTCATAAGAGTAGTCATATTAAAATATTGAATCCAAAGCTTTGCTGTTGGACCATTATTTTGAAGCAAATTCAGGGCTACTTTGAATTTTTTTATGATATCCTGGAATTTGGAATTATTTGAGGCAGCCAGTATCACAGATCGATCAAGACTAGTAATAAAATCTTCCACTGCACAACGTTCACCTTCTGTAAGCTTAACTGTGTCCTATACTAGAGAAGCTAAAACAGCATTTGTGGGTATATGGGCGTGCACAAACTGTGCATATGCATGTCCAGTAATTAATTTATTCACACTGTTTTCAGCATAAATTGTAGCAAAGAGATCATGCAAACCACTACCAGCCATTATAGCACCAATTAAGCCCATAAACGACATTAGAACATCCAAGTCTAACAACAACATTGTTCAACTCAGGAAGACCATTTGCAATAATATCCCTAGCTTTGAGATATAGGGGTTGGTCAAAAGTAACAATACAGATCTTTTGATTGAATGTTCTACATTTTTCTGATGCAGTTAGAAGAGAGGTATACACTGTGTCATATTGTGATAGAGGCGAGTTGATAAATGGAAGGCATAGAACAGTCATATTCTCTGTTAGCTGTCACATGTACCATAAAACCATTCCATCCCAAGACACTTTGATTTTTTTACCATTTTCCATACTGCCAGATCAAGTCTGTAATAGATGAAACACAATCGTATGACACCAGACAAAGCTTCTGTAAATCCTCAATGATGATTGTTTTTAAACCTCTCTTTTTTGCCTTGGGAAAAATTTGGAGGTCTATGGTCCCTGCCTGTTTGACAACTTCAGCTGATGAGCACTTCTTTAAGCGTTGTATATTTTTGTCGGGCAACACTGAGGCAGAAGGCATGATACACATTATATCTCCCACAGCGTGGAATGTTCCTGAACCATCAAGAGTGTCAACATTAAAATCAGCATTGTCAAACACGTATTAACAGAAAGCGTCATCTCGTAGTTTACTTTCTTTAGATTGTAGGGCAAGGGATAAATCTAGTAGAGAAACCTTAGAGTATGAAGCTGAAAATTCAAGTGCAGACAGAACGTTAATAAGGAGCTTTGAACCAAACTTTCTGTATAGGTAAGCACAGATTCCCGTGTGGTCTCACTATGTATGACTGCGTGCGATAACGCAATATTTTTTTTCTTCCAATTGTCAATTGATCTTCGTTTGTGTTTCAAAATTATAGAATAAAATAGAAACTTCAATGAATCAGGAATAACACTTATGGCATCGCAAAAAAAGTTATCTGACGGGGGATACTCAGTAGTGCAATATATTTGTGATCTTATGTCCTCCACTATAATTTCAGCTGCTGCTTTAACAACTCTTCCTCTAGAGACGTTCCTCTAGAGGGTCTGTCTTCCTGTTGACATACTAGTTTTCATTGAGAATCTTATGTCCAATGATTTTAAAACAAATCACTGTCTTTTGTTGGCTGTTTCAGAGATTATAATGTCTTCTCCATACTTTTTTTCGAGATGCGATTGCACTACTCTCTTATCCGTAACTTCATTTACTACGTTCATCAACTCCTCAATAGTAAATTAGCACTCTTCAGTATTTTCTTCTAAATAATTATAAATTTTCTCCATAGCACAGTCGACATCTGAAAAATGACGATAATCTCTTTTTGATCCACTTTCAGATTTTTGGTAAAGCTTTCTGTAGCAAAAATGATGGTACCAGACATCCACAGCATGCAAATCATCTTCATTCCTGGTTCAATCCTGAATTTTACTGGCCCATTCATCATTGGGAATCTATACAGCTTTCATAACTGAATCTTTAATTGCTGTTTTTGTGGTAACTTTATGTGGTTTTTCGTGTGGCAACTTAAGTTGTTTTGACAAAAACTCTTCTTCATTTACCCCTCCACACAAAAAACATGGTCGTGAAGATTAAGAGCTGCATCGATCATTTTCTCATTAATGCTCATCGCTTTTCTGGCAAGCTCTCTGTCACTTGTTCTAAGCCTTTCAAAAAACTTTGATCACTAGGGTCTTTACATTTAAGACTACACTTTTTAAGAGTCTCTACTCCTTTCTTTTTCACTACTACAGTATCACCTTCACTTAAGTTCAAATCACAAATAAAACACACTTCAACTTTTGGTTCGCTCAGTTTCACAAAGAACAAAAATGAAAAACTATGGAGTGACAAATTATTAAATTAAACTATAATAATTAACTACTAAAAATAACTTTTAACTATTATTAAAATAGAATAAACATATTGTAACACTGTACCGAGTAAAAGAACACGCCAAGGATGATGTGATTAGTTTGAAACAATCCAGACAAAAACAGATCACGAGACAAATAAAGACCAAACGTAGCAAAAATTTTCCCACGCTGGGGGAGAATTCTAAAAATAGAATACAACGCGCTTTGGACAGGTCAAACACAAGAAGATTAAACGTGAGGCATGTAGGGGGCCTCGCTAGATAATTATACAAATATGCGCACTACTCAAGTATGTGCGAGTAAAAGAATATATATGTTCTAATACACATATTGTGCATTTCTCAAATATAGATATATATATATAGCAATTGTACAAGTTAGTATGTTAAAGAAGTAAGTCGTGCGTCTTTCTCGACAAGTTGAATGAAATATCCCATTTTCCAGACGCTGTAGCTTGCTTGCAATTGGGTTTAGAAAAAAGATATAAATATAAGTTTTTTTTAAAATTTTGTCTTCTTTAAAACTGTAATTGCAATCTAAGCTCTAGAACAAACCATTGCCGAGATATTTGAAAGAAAAAAAAAAAAAGTAAGAAAAATTTCGTTGTTTTTAGGCCACAGAAAATTCTGCCGAGGTCTTTTGAATTGGAAAACTTGGTTTTTCACTACTGGACTAAACATATACAAGTAAGGAAAAAAAAAATCTAATACCTGATCCTTTTTTCAGTAAGACCATTTATTTGAACCCAGCTACTGGGCTATATATATATATATATATATATATATATATATATATATATATATATATATATATATATATATATATAGTACTTTGGGTCAGAAGGCAGTTCCGGAACCTTTTTATATTTAAAGCTGCTAGTTTTACTATTCTATTCAATAAAATTATGCTAAAACATAAAATGTTAAATAGATTAAATACTTCAACTAATTTTTAGCACAATTTTCTTTTTTGTTAATTGAAATTTCAAAATTAATTTGTCTTTGTCAGTATTGAGATGACAGCAGCTATTCGCAATTATATTATGCTTAAATGGTAACTCGACAGAATTGCTACCATGATATCGAGAAAGACAAATGAATTTGGAAGTTTCAACAGACAAATTTGTTTACCATTTTGAATGTTTTTAAATTTAACCTAAAAATATGAAAAGATTGACAAGTGGTTTCAAAACTTTGGCACCCAAAAAAGTGAAAATTAGTGAAGGAATAGGTGATGAAAATCTTACACTTCAAAAATTTATGTTTTAGCAGAAGGGGATGCAAGTCAAGAAACTGGTCACCCTGATAAGAAATGGCCTAGTTGTTGGAGTATTCAACAAATAGGAAAGAAAAAAAAAATTAAACATGATTGGCTTCATTGTAGAAATCATAAACTTGGATGTACAAAATATTATAAAATTGGTACATTAGGAGAAGAAAAAAAATGGGAATGAAGATTTCCAAAGAATGACAAATAGTTAAATTGTATACTATGGTGATAACCGCAAAGAGAATCTCTTGTCAGTACGAAAGAAAATTTCTGACCATAAAGAATCTGCTCAACATAAAGCTGCAATAAAATTACAGTCAGAAGGTGTGAAGCAACCTTTTAAAAATTTATATTGTGAAAAAGTGAAAACTTTAAAAATTTTCCACATAACTTATAAAGTAGTGAAAGAAAATCAGTTATTTCACCACTTTCAATCAGAAATTGATTTTCAAGAATTAAATGGTGTTGACATGGGTAGAATTTTGCACTCAACATATGCATGTATGAAAATTGTAATTACATCAATGAGCATACGAAGAAAAGTATAATTAAGAAAATCATTATACTTTTCTTCTCTCTTTTCTTTTATTTTTTCTAGAAAAAATAAAAACTCTAGTACAGGTTTTAGAAGAAACACAAAGACTCCTGGATCATACTACACATATTCAGTGAGTTTTCTTAGTTATACTTTACATCATCAATTTATTCATCAATCAAAAATTACAATGCTGATTGATGAATCCAGTACATTGAGTAAAAAATCCCCTTTAATTGCATATAAATCTGTTGTATCCATAACAGTGGAACGACATCTGCAGTAAACTTGTATCTAGATTTAGTTGAACTTGAAAGTCTAACAGCAAAAGGTATTTTAAATTCCCTTTTTGAATGTCTTGAGACACAAGGAATGTCAGAAAATTTCTTCAATGATAATTTAGTAAGTATTACATGTGACAGTCCAGCAGTGCTAATGGGTAAGAAGAATAAAGTAACCAAATGAATGAGTGATTTCCATCCTTGATAATTTGGCATTGCACTAATCACAGACTAGAACTATCAGTTAAGGATACTGTTAAATCAGTTTCTGGTATTGATTGATTTAAATCATTGATTGATAAGCTTTATGTATTCTACAAAAAATCTGCAAAAAATGCTAGAGAACTAAAACAGAGTGGGAGTTTGCAAGAGACTGAACTTTTAAGAATTGGTTGAATTTTAAACACACAATGGGCTGCATCAAGTTTTCAAACAGTTTCTGCAGTTTGGAATAACTATGAGGCTTTGGTGAAACATTTTCAACGTGTGAAGACTGATTTCAAGAAGATGTACCACTAACGAAGATGTACACATGAAGGGTTAGAGAGAAAATTACAAACACAGAATTTATCTTAGATTTAGGACTCATATGTGATACACTTCAAGAATTCAGTGAATTAAGCTTGAATTTACAAGACCATGATCTAGACTAGTATGGCGCAAATGAAAAAAATAAAAACTCTAGTACAGGTTTTAGAAGAAACAAAGACTCCTGGATCATACTACACATATTCTGTCACAGTAGTAAAAAATTTAGGATTTCATGGAGTTTTCATGGAGAATTTTATAAAACTCATAGGAAATTAGGTTGCTTGATAGTAAAAATGCTGATTTAATATGAGCCGCTAAAATACTTGGAAAGAAATTATGGCCTGATGATACTGTCCAAAAATAAACATTTGAAGAGAACGAAATTCAAGAACTGTCTACAAAGATTAGATTTAATGACAGAGAAATTATTTGTGGATTTCGTGATTACTTAAAGGAAAAAATAGTGTCTGAAAAGCTATTACGTTTGAAAAATATGTCAACTATTCCAGCATCTTCAGGTGATGGATGATCAAATGAGGATTTTCACAAATAATTTGATTGTTAGCCCAACTAGGGATTCTTTGTTGACAAAAACTATTTCAGCACCATTATTTATTAGAGTTGTGGGACCACCTTTCATGTGTTTAGACACATGTTCAAAAGGATATTGAATTATGGTAGTTCTGAAAACATCATTCTGCAGAAGATACCAACAGCAAGGAAATTGAAATATTGTTGTGGAAAAAAATTTGGAGAAGCTTTTGGATTCATTAAAAATAAACTATTTTTAAGGAAAAAAAAAATCATAAGGAACTAATAAAGCATAATAAAATTATATATTTTCTATTAAAAAAATTCAAGTTGTTCTCCTTCAACATAGGTGCTTTTAGGTGCAAAAGTATTGCTAGTTCCAAAACCTTTTTTCCCCAAAAAAAGTACTGTATATAAATACATATTATACATAGATATATATTTTTTCATATAACACTACCCTACAATAATGAACCAGATGCTAGCGGATTTCAATAAAATCCATCTGCATGTTGGATTTTATGCAACTCCAGTGCTTGCATGTGACCTGCTAAGGTTAAATATGATACACAAAGTGGTTAGGTCATTAGTTCTGTGTGAAATTGTGACAATATATCAAAATGAAAGGAACTTAGAGACTTTGAAAGTGGTTTTATAATTGATTGTCACATTAGTGGCAAGTCTATTCACCCAATTGCGGTAGAATTATCACAGCCATGGTCAACTGTTGGTGATGTTGTGAAGAAGTGGAAGACTATGTGATTTGGGACATGAACTGCACACGTTGGTTGTCCCCATAAACTGACTGAATGGAACCGGCGTGTCCTGAAGTGTGAAATTCGTAAGAACCTCAAGAAACCACCCCAAATCATCAACAGTGAGTTTCAACGGGCAGCAGGGGTTAAGGTGCACTCCAGTACTTTGAGGAATGAATTGTATGCCCTCAATATCCATGGATGTGTTGCCGCACACAAACCAATCATCATTCCATCCAACAAAGCCAGCAAACTCACTTGGTGTTTGCAACGTTGCAACTGGACTGTGGACCACTGGAAAACTGCTTTATGCAACCCCCATGCTACTGCCCCTCGTAAACACCAGCAGAGATTCTCAGTGAACATCTGGGCAGGTATTGTTGATAATTGGCTCAAGGGACCATTCCTATTGCCAGATTGTCTCACTGGCACAGTTTATCATGTCTTCCTGCAGCAAGTGCTTCCTGGTACCTTACAAGCTCTTCCACTCACCACACACAGGGACATGTGGTTTGTGCATATATATATATATATATATATATATATATATATATATATATATAGTAGTTTAAAACCCACACTTATGGAGTACATTCAAATTAAATAGAATGGTCAATGTATGCAATTAATGCCAAAAAAAAATATATATATATATATATATATATATATATATATATATATATATATATATATATATATGCATAATAAATACAACTATCAATGTATACAATTGATGTAAAAAAAACAAAAAAATATATTTATAAAAAAATCGTAAGAGATATTTTTGTAGACAAAATAATGTAGAAGAAAATATTCGAATTAAATCTAATAGGACATACTAAAGAATATAGTACAGCTATTATAGTACAGTTTGAGGAACATAATATCTTTTATTGTATTTTAATATTTTTTGGATAATGTCCAATCGTCTGCCGCATTAGCAAGGGAAAAAATATTTTTTTGTCTATTTCATTGTTATGGACATGACGATAAATTTATTTAAAGTACTTGGAGCTAAGCCAGTCTTCTATCTTTGGGTGCTCCTGGTCCTTGACCAACAGAGGTTGCCTGCCTTACCCTACTAGCCATGCTGCATTGCCCATCTTACAGATAAATCAGAGGTGCGTTCACGGTTTAGACAGAGGGCTCTATTCTTGGTCTAGCACCATTATATCAGGAGGGATTAGAAACAACAAAAACAACATATTCGATCTTTTACAGATTATATTCATTCGATAAAAGCTACATCTGTAAAAATAGCCTACAGAAGATAATACATTCTACAATGTATATTTGAATTTATATTTAAAAAGAATTTTTTTAAAAATGCATATTATTTTATCAGTTCCTTCCACTTTTTTGTTTTATGGAGTGAATCGTTTTGGCAAGTGAGCAGCTCAAATATACATTCCACTTAATACCTTACAAGTGAGATGGAAGTTTTTTCTCCAAAACCACCTAATATCATATTTAATTATTATTATTGTTTGCAAAAGACCAGGAAAACAGAATAATAGCATAACATATGAGTATAATACTATATGTAACACCATTAATAATTAAATTCAATTATATTATACGTAATAAATCAATATTATTGGAAGGCATCTTAAAATTTAAAGATCTAAGAATTCTGGAACTTCTTAAATCTTTTTCGAACCTGCTGCTGCAAAAATACAATAAAAAATATTCGTTAATTATCAACAATTTCGATAGTTTTTAACTCTTTCTCTATTTTATGTATTTTTTAACTTGAATTTTTAGAAACTAAAAGTATACTCACATCCGGTAACTTAATCAAAATGAAACTGATCACGTAAACTAAAAAAAACAAAGACTTGTTTTGTATATTCTTTATAACTAATAAGCGTAGAGCATAAATTTGCGAGGAAATGCAAAATAAACATCCGGAAAACGGTCAAACCACCATTAAATGCAAGCGCAGAAAGATGTAACAGGTGGATGAAAGATATCTTTAAAACAAACAAACAAACAAAAAAAGATGAACTAGGAAGAGGGTACGTATAGGGATTTAGGGAGGGATTTCATAACTTCTGGGATTTTTCGAAGGAAATACAGGGACTTTTAGCTCACCTTTAGGGATTTCTAACTCACTCCTTAGTCTGAGGTGAGTGTCGAGATTAATTTGGATGAAACAGTATTGAGAGCTTTGCTGTGTAGGAATTTAAGGGAGGATCTCATATATTACTTTTGGGAGATTTTTAAAAGGGAATTTAGGGATTAGGTCACTGATTTCCCTACAACTGAGCTGAGTGTCCAGGTTAATTTGGATGAAACAGTGCTGAAAGCTTTGCTGTGTTTGTTATCATTTTTTAAGTTGAACAGCTAGAAAGGGTGTACGTATAGGGATATAAGGAAGGATCTCGTATAACCTTTTGGATTTTCAAAGGAAATTTAGAGATATCTAGCTCGCTAATTTTTATTCATCGCTACAGTTTGAGTTGGATGTCGACATTAATTCGAATGAAACAGTGCTGTGGCTTTGCTGTGTTTGTTATCATATTTTGTTGAGGCAAACTCCTTGATTAATGTAAATTCATTTGCCCATGCAGATGAACTGCCTCTCAACTCCACATCAACAAAATGTAAAACAGTTCCGCTTTCGTTCTAAGTTGTAACGTGTATCGTAAGTAATTCGTATTTAGTAAACGTGCTTGTTCTAAAGTGTTCATAGTCATTATCGAACAGTTTCTCACATTTCTGGTGTCTGCGACAGGATTATGGATAACCTAAAGCGAGAACGAGCACAAATCCGGTGATTATTTACGAACTCTTTAAAAACTTTGGAATCGAAATTGACTTTTGAACCGGTAATGAGGAATTTGCACATGTGGGGAAAAGGCTCATTTCTATTTTTTATTAACAGATTGGTTATCAAATTGTTCGAAAACATCAATTAAAACGTATATACAGATCTAAATAATAAGAATTTTAAATTTAAAATAAACGAAAAGTGTTGAAAAATCATGTGACCTCAAAACGCTACGTGATTGGTTCTGACGTCACTATGCACCATACTTCAATGTTTACATTTTTCTAGCGCGAGATTCTACGTTTCCTCCTCTTAAACTAACATTTTAAAATCATATTTTTTTTCTAATTTGGTTTAATTTTTCTAATTTTAGTTTGTGGCTATTGTTTATTCCCTTTTTTTAAAATTATATTCTATCGTCGTCTTTATTATTAGTTTTATTTCTGTTTTGTTTACCATGGCGTTATTACCCTGTTTTGCAAAAGGGCAATCTGACAACATGCCTAAAATGAATTCATTTGCAGTGTTTTCCTTTTTGGGAAATAATCCAAGTTTTATAGGAGCAGAAATACGAGGATTTAAAGCTGAGAGGTATGTATATATTTGTTTGCATTTATTATTCTAGTTATGTAATGCAGATTGTAGAACGCTGACGTGCGTTGTACTTTACACAAACTTTAAAGTTAGACATTGTTTATGCATATTATTAAATTAATATCGTACTCTAAAAGTTTAATAAACAGCTTCTATTATTATTCATTCATAGTATATGTTTAATTTTGTAGAATTAATTAGCTCTGCAACATTACAAGTAGTGTCTGTTATAGGATATTTAGTATTTTTAATTGCGTATTAAAAAGTTGACAGAAATTAAAAACACTACCAAATTTAGGAATGTGTTCAGGGTTCGGCATTCATATCATAGAAATATGTGTATTTTAAATGGTAAAGGAATTATAATAAATCTGAACTATGCATGATGATTAAACTTTTGACTAATCACATATTAAGTGGTGCAAAGAAACAAATGTTTACTACTCATAATAGTTTTAAACAATCCTGTAACTACATAATTTTGTGTTTTAAAAACACATTTTTAAATTAATGCTTTAGTACTTAGAAAGTTACTTTTACTTAGATCTGGACGAGAAGGCTATGGAGATAATGCTGTAGGATATGTTCAGGTAAAAAGGGATGGAGACATCTGTATAGTCAATGCAAGGGTGGCACCAGAATATAATGTCACAAAAAAGACTTACAGTGTGGAACTCAAGTTGAATGAAAAGGAAGAAAATGTCCTTTCCGTCCAATGCAATGATTGTGGAGCATCTTTGGGTGAGTTCCTTTATGTATTATATTTAATTTTATCTAAAAGTTTTAATGATAGTGTGTTTGGGGTAGATACAATAGACCATCCATGGTTAGCTTTCCCCGCTTTAAGTCATTTATAAATAATTAGTAATACTTCAGCAGTTATAAAAAAATCTTCTTAATACAATACTTTATACATTTTATGTAAAAAACTAGCACGCAAAACTAGTGTAAAAAGATTAATTAAAAATAAACTTACAAAATAATTAATATATTTTATGCTTTTGTCACATTTTGCACACAAATTGTATTTATTTTAAAATTTCATCACCTACCCCCAACCCAGCATCTGGCGAATTCCATTGTAACGGACGAAACATTCACACACAAAATAAATGATAAAAAGATTATGAGATGCATATTAATGCTTCAAAATAGGAGTACGTTATTTTTTCCTGATAAAACCAATACTAAAGATAAACTTGACAGGTTTCAAAATTTATATCTGGTGTATTTAAGCTGCAAAAAAAAAAAAAAAAAAAATTCTTTAATGTAACGGATGTTACATAAAATGGAACATCATTTGTACTATAGCGTCATAAGATAAAAAAATCTGTGAATCTATTATGTAAATTTGTTCAAAAATTTAAGAAATAACATCACAAGACATGCCTGTAATTTATCAGAACCTTGACATAAAAATTCAGTCATTTTTTTCTGTAATAAAAAATTTAAAAACTATTTGTAACAGACGTTACATATAATACATGATGCTGCAACTGTACCCTTAACTAGGCTATTTATATTCAAAACAGTCACAAACATGCATTTATTTTACTTTTATAGTTTTTAAATTAATATTAAATTTACTCCAATTAAATTCAGTGGCATAATTTACGTAAGTAATAAGGTATAAAAATGATAATTTTACTTGCTAAAAAAACTTACAAATAGATATTTTCCCATTACTTCCCCTACAAAACAAACTTAATGTAAGGAAAAAGCAATAATAGGTTCTAGTTCTAGAGGCCATAAGCTTTCCAATGATATATAACACTTAAGAATTTGTTTAAAATGATTTTCTTTCGTAATGGTTTCATGTTAGGTGGAATTCACCATCTGGAGAATATAACTCATAACAAAACTCGTTGTTTTTACAAATATATTTAAATATTTATTTAAGTGGAAAATGTCAAAGCTTGTATTTTAAATTCGTATTTGCTGCAATGATTTGGCAAATCATATGTATCACATTAAAACCCACAATTATAGCTAAATTAATAAATTATTGAATGAAGATCTGTTAGTAACCCGGTTCTTTGCACTTCCCATTTTTACAGTAATGTTGCTTCATGCTGTATGTATGACGCCACTCTGAAGGAGTGAGGTCACAACTCCGTTTTTTCTGTTTTTATTTCTTTTTCTATCGATAATAGCTCCTTCAATCGATATGTAAAATTGTATGTAAGTACTCGGGTATAAAAGGGGAGTACATACTTGTAACTGTGAGCTTTGAGCTTGGAGCATTTGTTATTGCCTTGACTTTTTTTAGCTGTTTGGGTAAGTTACCCAACGCTATGTTAGTTACTATAAAATGTGATTAAACTTCTTTTATTTTTGATTCTTCGAGTCATATTTTTTTTCCTTATCAAGACTCTGCTATGTTTCACTGAGGCAGCTTTATTTGAAAGATTATTCAACAAGATTCACTTACTGAACACTTACAACTGTTTCCGCATCAAAGCTATTATCAAGTAACTGTATGTAATATACTTTAAGAGTTGTATATTGCATATCTCTGCTGTGAACAAACATTTTATAGACCGCTATCCAGAATGCTAGTTTTTCTGAATTTATTCAGGTATATTCAAAATAATTTAATCTGATAGAGATAATATGGTAATTTAACGATTTTCAATTATGGATGAAAGTTTATTCATTTAATGAACACAGAAGAAAATTAAAGTCAGAAATAACAGCATTTTATTTGAAACATTTTTCATAAAATCAAAATTTTAATGCAAATAAACATTTTACAATGATTATTCAAGTGAATAAAATATGATATTCTCGGAATATAGTTTTCATTTTTGCATTAAATGCTAGTTTAAATTTAACCGACAATATTTTGATTTTTGTTAAGTAAATTGTATATTAATATTTCTGAAGGTTTCTATAATTATATTTTTTACAGGTGGATGTAAACATGCTATAGCTTTGCTTATGTGGCTTCATAGACGGAGTGAAGAACAAACAGTTTTGAGTGAAGAACGTCAGTTTCGAGTTACTGGAAGAAATCAAAACTTTCGTGTGTAGGCAATTCTATAAAATTCATTAAAAGGAAATATTTAGTAAAAAATAATTTGGAGCCTTTAATCCCACAAGATGGCTCATTTCGAACCAGTGTTGTTGAGAACAGTAGACTTTTAGATAGACAGGACACTGTTCTCACTAAATATTATAAAATGGAAGACCGGTTCATTACTTTGTCAATCTACCACATATTTTTGGATTTTTTTCGAAACAACATTGGAACAACTGCTGTTGAGCTTTTAACTCATGCTGCATCCCAAATGAGCGAACCATTGTGTTTAGAGGCCATGTATGATACGCTTCAGCAGTGTGACAGCAATTTGTGGCATCAACTACGATATGCACGAATTACGGCATCTAAAGCTGCCCATTGTCACACCATGGATGGCTCACTCGTGGAAGCTATCTTGGGTGCAACTGCCTTTACGGACACTGCAGCTATGGCAACTTGAAAGGGTTGTTCGGAAAGAAATAGAAAAACATAAAAATAAAATTATGCAACTCATCCCGATCACCCAGTCATGGGAGCTTCACCAGATGGCATTCGTGAAAATTGTGTCATAGAAATAAAATGCCCTAACAAATCATATAAAAGATGGCAAAATAGCAGACAAATTTAATGTACAGATACAACTGCAAATGTTTCTTTAAAAAAAAGTCAGGGCTTATTTTGTGTTGTTGCAACCGATTTTGAGACTTCAAAGAACATATCCATATTGGTGGTTGATTTTGATGAAAATCTTTGCAACGATATAATTTAAAAGTGCACCAGTTTTTGGAAAATTGCAGTTTTTCCATTACTGAAAAACAATTTTGATTATTTTTTTTTTTTTTTTTTTGGGGGGGGGGATCTCTTCAGTAATCATCTTATGTGGCTTCATAGACGGAGTGAAGAACCAGCAGTGACGCCAGTTTCGAGCTACTGGAAGAAATCAAGACTTGTGGATTAAAAATTTATATTTGAATAAATACGTGTTAAAGATTAATTTTTGTAATTATTTTTTACCCAATTTCTTTTTTTACAAAATTAACACCGAGTATGAGTAAAGTTACTAAATTTGTTTTTGGATCAAATGGTCTTGCATGTTAATAACTCCACATGATGCAATAATAATTAAATAATCCAAATAGGGAATTAAATGGTTATCAATGCATGAATGTGGACCGAGCATTTTAAATTCTCTCAATCTTCCAATAACTCGTTCAACATGGATACGTAAAGATGCAATTTGTTTTGACAATTTTACAGCAGCTTTAGAGATGACTGATGTTGGTCGGACTAATGTACATCCTTTTTGCTGCAACAAAGATGATATGTGTTTAAAACCCCTGTCTGCCATGATTGAGGTTCCAGGAACTAATTTATCAAGATAACCACTATCTTCCATAATCATGACATCAGAAGTTCGACCACCATAACTATCTGAAATAAAATTCACTAACCCATCGGGAGTGCAAGAAATTAAAAATTTCAATGTATTACAACCATAATACTTAGACCATGTGAGAGATTGATGGACTGGGTTGCTCGGTTTTTCTATTTCGATCTCCAAACAATCAACAATAGAGCATACTTTTGAATATCGTGCACGGAAGGGGATTGGCAAATGCACACGAATATCTTCAACTTTCGGCCAAACAATAAGGTCTTGCATCAACTGTGCAAGCACAGTGACAGACTTGCAAAATATCCTACTCACTGTACTTACAGACAATCCAAAGTCGATTGCTAGGATTGAAAATTGGTTGTGTAACCGCAACTTCTTCAGCACAATATATATATTTCGGGTAGGCAATGGCACCTCTTCAGTAATCATCTGAATTAGGAAATAACTTTTCATAGGTAAACCTAGAAAAAGTCAAGGATTTTTTTCGATTGACATGAAAGTACCTTTACTTATATGTTCCTTGTACTTTTCGAGGCAGATATCTTCATCATCAGAACTAAAATTATCTGAAATGTTACTTGGACAGTCAAAATCACTTGCAGAATCTGATGACATGTCCTCTTCAATCTTAAATGAACCTGGATGAACACCTGAACATGTATGAGCAACAGCATTTTCTGTATGATTTGGAACATACATTTTTAATGGCGAACAGGCAATATCAGAAGTCTTTGTGACATCTGTGTTTGTACCCTTACTTCTAAATGGTCTTACGATGTTCACTTGTATACCAATATCTTTTAAGTTATCTTCATCAAAAGTAGGAGGTATTGAAGTTGAGGGTTCCATTGATGCTGAAGGTATGGCAGCCGCTGAAAGAGCTTCTTCAACAAGAGCTATCCGTTTCCTTTTCAAAGCACCTTTTCGCTCAGTTTGGGACAACGGTGTTTTCTTCTGGCACTCAAAACGATGTGGGACTACACCAACTTTCAGCTGTAATCTTTTAACATCTTTTGTCAAACGCCACTGCCAGTAATTTTCCATGTCCTCCTCCAACTGAAAGATAAGGAAACATGGTCAAGTTCTTTAAAGGTAAAAAAAAGAAATAAATTTAATTTTTATTACTGACTACATACTCTCTTATAAAAAAATTCCAAACATCCGTTAAGAATTTTACCTCTTTGAGGTGCCAGGAGCAAGCACTTTCTTTGCCCTTAGCTAAGTAATCACTATAAGTCATGATGATTGTAAATAAATAAGTAAAATGAAGCCTATTTAGCTGAGCATGCGAAGTTGGAAATTTTGTCCTGTTATTTGGATTTCCTGCTAGTACTGTTTTTTATTTGAAATGATCAAACAAGCACACACATTATTATCATGTCTATGCCCCTAATTAAAAAAGAGAGCCTGACATATGTTGCAGAAATATAGAGGTATAGGTGCAGTGGTTCAGTGAAGACATGTGAAGGGGGGGGGGGAGTTCAACTAAAAAATTCCATCACGTACAGTTTTTTTACAATATGAAATTTTCTGTTTACAGTCTGTGTTTTTATGAATATACAATTAACATGTAATTTATTTTTGTTCGCCCGCTAAATTTCATTAACATATATATAACTTATTTTTGTTATTTTATAATAAACAATTAATAAAATCAAAAAATGTTCGGTACACATAAATAAACAAAGGAAAGAAATTAATAAAATAGTGTAGACAATGAGATGAAGTTCATTCATTCTGTCACTTCCTCTTAAGACAGACATGTGGCACCTGATGTCTCTCTTTCATGGTTTAGAAGACGAGAAAATTTTCTCGTCTTCTAAACGTATTCTTCTCGTATTCTGCAATCCTTAAGGATTGCAGAATATCCAAAATCATATGCTTTTGTACTAATCACAGTAAACGACTCAGTAATGTGGATTCTAAATATATATGTGAATATTAAAGTAATTTTTTCCACAAAACTTCTTACTTATTATTTTGTTTTACTCCCTAGAAATGTTTTTACATGGTATATAAAGCATTATTTTTCTAAATTTTCAAATGCAATTTTCAAAAAACTGTTACGGAATGGACAAAAACGAATGACATATTTGAAATTAGCATACCAAAAAACATAAAAGTCAATTGCTACTTTGCAAAAAATATTTGTTCACTGAAAATTTGCAGACCTGTGTTATTAAAATGCAGCAACAGTATAGCCTTAAAATTTCACTAAAAGTGTCATATAAATTTATTCATAAATTAATAATGCTTTTGGATAGTAAAAATATTATACTAATCTTGTAAAACATCAATTTCATAGTTTGAATCTTCATTGTAAGCAAATTAATATGCATAATGGAACAAAGTTATATAATTATATATTTTTCTTGTAGCACTATTTTGAAGCAACATTGAACTCTTATTAAAAGTTACATTTCATATGTTAACAGAATGAAGAAATAACTTACCGAAAAGTGATCTTCACAACACCAGTAAGTTGTCTTAGTGGACAATGCTGGATTTTTTTTCGTCGCGTTTCATTGAAACTGTCCATGATTTCCTTTTGACATTATCTTTTGGAACACTAAAAAAAAAAGCTTTCCAGGTGTATTTACCGTCGTGCTTGTGCAGCAAGGTACTATACAATATTTAAAATTTTCTTTAACACACTTTGACATCTTAAAAATAAAGAAAAAACACTAGATATCAAACTCAAACTACGCAACAGAATCCAAACACCGAAGTAAACAAATTCGCTATGGTGCAATGTGACGTCACATGTATCCGCGTAGGAAAAGTAGCGTTTTTGAGACGAAGTAAATAGTGCGCGTTTAAAAACAAATTATGTTAACTTTTAGAGTTCTAAAACTAAAAAAATAAAAAGATGCTTTCGATCATATTTTTCTATTTTCTATATCATAAATGTAAAATAAAAAAAACGTGCAAATTCCTCATTAGAAGTGACGTGATACCGGCAAGTACTGTATTAGACGATAAAGCGAATCGCCTCTTTGATTTAGACGAACAAATAAAAGAATTTTGGTTAAATGCGGAAGATTTTGACGAAGAAGAATTTTCAAAAGATATAGATGTAACGGAATCTTACTGTGATCAATAGATTACCGCGAAATCGAAAGTTACGAATCTTCTGGAAAGCGAAGTTCATTTAGATGATAATGTAAGTGTCATATCTCAAGGTAAGCGAAATTTTAGACTCCCTAAATTAGAATTGAAACGATTTGATGGAGATGTGAAAAATTGGATTAGATTTTGGGGGCAATTCAAAAAAATTCATGAAGATGATACCATAGATTCTAATGATAAATTCCAGTATTTACTGCAGGTTGCTGAAATCGGCTCTTCAGCCCGAGGCCTCGTAGAAAGTTTTCCACCATTTGGGCCAAATTAAAGCCATAGAACAAATGAAGTCGTGTTTTGCACGTGATGAGTTGTTGATTGAAATCTATGTTCGCGAACTTCTGAATTTAGTCTTAACTCAAGTTATAAATGGAGAAAACTTTACTTTGCGTATCCTGCATGGCCGATTGGAAACTCAGTTACGTGAATTAGAAACTTTGAGAGTAACTTCTGAGAAATATGCAGCAATGTTGTACCCCTTAGTCGAGTCTGCTTTACCAGAGGAAATAATGAAACCATGGGAACGATCGCAAACAATGAAAACTGAAACCGGGAAAGAAGTTAATCTCTTAACTAGTAGAACTCTGAACTTTTAGAATTCTCTTAAGACTCTCTTTAGAACTCTCTTAACTCTCTTTAGACCCTCTTAACGTTTAGAATTTTTGAGATTTGAAGTGGAAAGCGAAGAGCGTTTGAATCTGGCCCGTTCCGGATTTGCATGTAGCAAAGAATTCGATACATCGAAATCTCGACATCACATTTCCACCGCAGCGTGTATTGTAGCGAGTGAAAAGAAATACACTAAACCTCATAAATTATGTTTGTGGTGTAATAAAGTTTCACATAACTCTACAGAATGTTTTAAAGCAAATGATATTCCATATGATGAAAAGAAAGAAATATTGCGTAAAAAAGGGGCATGATTTTCTTGTTTAAAAATAGGGCATAATTCGAAGGTATGCAAAAGTTGTGTCAAGTGTTTCATTTGTAATAAACGACATCATACAATTATATGTCCAAAACCACGCCTATCGAAAGAAATGAATGAATGAAAGAAAGAAATGAATGAAAATCCAAATGCTGAGGTGTTGATATTTAGGAAAAATTCGCCAACTCTTCTTTTCACTGTTCTTGCCAGAATTACGAATAAGGAAAAATCTGGTATTATCCGGATATTGTTTGATACAGGTTTTCAAAGATCTTTTTTTAGAAAGGATATAGCAAACAAGTTAGCAGGCTAGAAATATCAAATCAAGAAACTTTGAGGGGTGGCGAAACCGGACAAAAGTTACATAATGCCTATGATATTACTTTGCAAAGCTTATGTTTGAAATTTCGATGTCGTATTTCCCTTTTAGATGAAACAAAAATTTGTGGAAATATACCCCTTGTTACGAATCTTAGTGTGTACCCTCTTCTGAGGAAGAAAAATATAGTATTAAGTGATGTGGGAGAAAACACATCGGAAATAGGCTTGTTAATTGGGGCCGATTACTTTGTTTCTTTACTGACCGGAACAATAGTTCTAATTGACGATAATTTGGTAGCAGTTAATGCAAAACTGGGATGGACTCTCCAAGGTAAACAAACATGTTCTGTTAAATCTTTAAATGGCATTAGTTGCTCTTGCAACTTGGATTTAACAGAATTATGGGATTTGGATGTGATTGGTATTAGAGAAATTAAATCTAGACCAGACGCAGAGGCTGAGACTTTAAATTTCTTTCGTAGAACAATTAAGCGGATTGAAGATAACAGATATGAAGTTAGTGTTCCATGGCAGGAAGGGCATCCTGAATTAACTAATAATAAGGAACTTGCTAAGAAACGCCTCATATCGACCACAAAAACACTTGTTCGCACTGGTCATTTAGAAGAGTACAGCGAAATACTCAAAGAATGGATAGATTTAGGCATCGTGGAATTAGTCAAGGAAGATGATGGTGCTGGGAATTACCTACCACATTGACCCGTTTTCAAGAGTAGTAGCACGACTACAAAAATACGTCCCGTGTTCGATGCATCCGCTAGAGAGGAAAAGGGTAATTCTTTGAACAATTGTTTAGAAAAAGGCCCAAATTTAATAGAGTTAATTCCCAAATTAGTGATGCAGTTTCGAAAGCATGCAATTGGAATTACTTCCGACATCAGAAAATCCTTTTTGCAAATTAGTATTTCCCCAAATGATAGGGATTATTTCAAGTTCTTATGGTGGAAAGATCGGAAGACAGAGGAAATCAGCACCTTACGCCATTGCTGCGTTATTTTTGGTGCTTCACCAAGCCCGTTTTTACTAGCAGCAACAGTAGCATATCATCTTGAACATGCTTCAGAAGAGTTGAAGAAAACTGCTCAGTTGCTCCAGAACTCCTTTTATATTGATAACTGTGTCCTAAGTCTAGAAACGAAGGAAGAGGCTAGAGTCTTCATCTCTGAAGCCAAACAATTGATGTTTTCAGCCCATTTCGATCTACGAGGTTGGACAACTTCTCCGGATGGGGTTATAGAATGTGAAACTAATGAAAGATATATTCCATTACTGGGACTTTCTTGGGACGTCCAAATAGATGAACTCTCGTGTAATTTGGGTACTAGCACATTTTCAGAAAGCTCTGTTACCAAAAGAACTTTGTTGTCCTTAGCTCAAAGTATTTTTGACCCTATTGGCTTCAAAGCACGAGGCGGGACCCGTCGTGGCAACAGTAAGGCCATCCTTGTTGGATTACCGTCCGTGGATATAGACCGCAGACGGTGGCTACCCCGCGCCCGACACCAGACCAGCACCCTGCCACCGAACGACCAGCACACAGGACCGCAAGACAGATGCGAGGCGCCGCGCAGAGGTACTAGCTATTGCGCCAGAGAGGGGCCAATTAGGTCGGCCTGACTTGTAGGAATTTGGAATAAACCGTGAAGGGAATTGCGTCAAAAAGGATGCCAAGAAAATGGAAAAAACCCAACAGGACGCAATTAGTGTGGGGTGGAGCGAAACGCGATGCCGGGACGAAAACAAAACCAAGAATAGATTTTGACGGTAACGCCGCTAGGACTAGACGGTTGCCAACTCAGCTGAATGGGAGATACTGGTCAATTTAGGAGAATGCCCGTTTCTCGCATTCTCGCTTACGTTCATCGACGCGAGGCGCGGACCGCCCCTGCGTAAGTTCCCCCGTGAAGCGGCGTTCTCAAAACTCCTTCGGATTATCGCTATTGTCCCCCGGAAAAAAATCAGATCATTAAATCTGAGGAAAAATATAAAGGGACAACTAATAAATTAAACAAAAATAAACAAAAATAAAAGCGAGCCGTACCAGGTTAACTGACGACGGGGCTAGCCCGTGCGGCATCACTCAAGTACGTGCCACTTCACTCATCATAGCAGACCCTATTGGCTATACTAGCCCTACTACTTTAATCCAAAAATTAATAATACAGAAAAGTTGGAAAGAAAAACTTGGTTGGGATGAAGTACTTCCACCGGATATGAGAAAATAATTTCTAGACTGGTTCAAGCATCTGCACTTTTTAAAAGATTGTACGGTACTCAGAAGACTTGTAACTGGACCCTTTAAGCACTGTGCAATCAGCCTACATTGTTTCAGCGACGCTAGCAGAGTATCCTACGCAGCCTGAATTTTCATAAGATCATGTTATGAGGGAAAAACTTCGGTACAGTTAGTTGCCAGCAAATCAAGAGTAGCACCTATTAAAGATATTACTATCCCACGACTAGAACTTCTTGGAACTCTCATTGTAACTCCCTTATACAACCAGGTAGTTGACTCACTTAATTTGCAAGGATGCAAAGTTTATTTCTGGAGTGATTCAACTGTAGCGCTAACTTGGATTAAAAGAAAAAAAATCTGCCGGAAGACATTTGTTGGAAATCGCGTTGCCGAGATCAGAAGTTACACAAACCCAGATGATTGGCACTATGTACCAGGCTCTATGAATCCAGCAGATCTACCCTCCAGAGGCTGCAATGCTAAAACTTTGCTCGAGAGTCGATGGTGGGAGGGACCTAACTGGTTGAAAGAAGATCCTGTAAAATGGCCTGTATCTGAAGTCCCAAGTGCTGATGAAGATCTTGTGGATTCTGAGAAGAAGAAATTAGTGGTGACCGTTGTAGCTCAAGAGACCTCTAATTTTACGGATAGTTTACTCTACTTCTCTCTACACTCAAAACTTATTAGGATGATCGCATGGATAATGCTTTTCATCAATAATTTTCGGAAAAATGAATATGCCAGGAAAGGAGAACTAGTTTATGAAGAGGTTCTAAATGCCGAGAAAATATTATTGAGGTTAATCCAGAGGGAAACTTTTCAAGGCAAAGGAGTTGAAGTTCTAAAAGAAATGCCAACATTTAAAGATAATGAAGGGATCCTTAGAGTGAGAACAAAATTAGTCCTAGACAATGAAGATGAAGACTTTAAATGTCCCATATTGTTGCCAGGTGATAACGCAATTATTCACCGATTTATCCTCCAGAAGCACTGCCAATTACAACACTCTGGCCTTGGAACTCTGATATCTAACCTGTGAGAAAATTACTGCATAATAGGTATTAGGAGAAGAGCGGAGAAAATCTGCTCTTGTTGTGTCATTTGCAAAAGATTTAAAGCTAAACGCACGGAACCTCCTTTAGCTCCTCTACCGAGAAACAGAATAAAACATGCTGCTTTATTCGAAGTAACAGGAATTGACTTAGCTGGCCCTTTATTTCTACTTTCAGGTGAAAAAGCATGGATTGTCCTTTTTACGTGCGCCATTTATAGAGCTGTTCATTTAGAACTAGTTAATCCACCGAAGCTTTTATAATGGCTCTAAGAAGATTTATAGCACGAAGAGGAAGAGTGAGTATTATATACGCAGATAATGGCACTAATTTTGTGGGCACGAACAACGCTCTTCAAGATCTGGATTGGAAGCGTATTATGAGTTTTTCTACCATCAAGAAAATAAGATGGAATTTCAATCCCCCAACTGCCGCTTGGTGGGAGCGAATGATCCGCATGTTGAAAGAGCTCCTGAGAAGAATTTTGGGGAGATCCATTCTTAAGCATGAAGAGCTAGAAACTATCCTGTGTGATTGCGAGCCTACAATAAATTCCAGGCCTCTAACGTATATCGATGACAACTCAGAAGGATCGAAACCACTGACACCTTCAAATTTCATGCAGGGAATTCCGAGTGCTGAAGTCCCAGATTTAGATGAGATTGATCATAACAGCTTAAATAAAAGATTACGTTACCTTCAAAAACTTCGAAGTGATTTACGAATGAGATTCCGCAACGAATATTTAGCCATGCTTGTGCATCGTGGACGAAGTCGGGAAGATACCTTGCAAGTAAGGGATGTAGTTTTTTGGAATCCCCAGGAAAACGTATGAACTGGCCGCTGGGTCTAATAGTTGAAATTTTCCCTGGAGCAGACGAGCATTCAAGAGTTGCCAGAATAAAGACAGCTGAAGGAGAAAAAATTAGACCTTTCCAGCGAATTTTTTCCCTAGAAATTAGAAGTCCAGAAATCCAATTTTTTGACCTGTCAAAAGACAACATTCCAGCCATTGTGGAGATTCCCTCGGGATCAACCAAACCAACTGATGATGGTCCAATTCCCGCACCTTCTGTTGCTCCAGACATTCGAACTAGAACCGGACGACGTATAAAAATACCCTCTAGATTGGACCTCTGATTACTTTTTACAATTTTATTCTTTTATGTTTCCATCAAATTGCAAGGTGGGAGGATATGTTGAGGCAAACTCCTTGATTAATGTAAATTCGTTTGCCCATGCAGAAGAACTGCCTCTCAACTCCACATCAACAAAATGTAAAACAGTTCCGCTTTCGTTCTAAGTTGTAGCGTGTATCGTAAGTAATTCGTATTTAATAAAAGTGCTTGTTCTAAAGTGTTCATAGTCATTATCGAACAGTTTCTCACATATTTCAAGATGAAATAGGGTACGTAAAGGGATTTAAGGAGATATCTCGTATGACTATTAGGATTTTTCAAAGGGAATTTAGGGATTCTTAGATCACTTGTTACCCGTCAGTGCTACAGTGGGAGTTGGGTGTCGAGATTAATTTGGATGAAACTGCTGAAAGCTTTGCTGTGGAGGTTCTTTGTTGAGAATTTGTCAGCTCTGTTTACAGCCGTATGGTTGGAAACAAGCTTTTTGTTTGTCTGTTTGTTTCCTGCTTTTACTGAGTCTCTCTCTCTCCCCGTTGCGGAGTCGCTTCTGCGCTCCCCCACAAACTACCCCTTGTTATATGACTCACTGTAATATATTATTATCACAGTGGCAACACTGTTTTTACAACGGGCGTTGTGGCAACAAGACAGAATGTTTTATCATTGTAAGATGGCTGCTATGTTTGTTGTGCACGTGGGTTGTTAATGTTGATTAAAGCTTATGTTAAGTTTAAGGATAAGGAATGTTTAGTTAACTCGACTAACATTACAATTTAATCAACATTAATTTTACTTCTTCTACATTCCTTACGATGGATCAGCTCTTGAAACCTGAAAAGTTTGATGTCGATCCCACGAGTGTTGGCGCAGAGGCTAAATGGAAGCACTGGAAACGAACTTTTTCAAACTTTTTACGTGAAATTCCTAACATAACGGAAACAAGTAAATTCCCGCTCCTATGCAATTACGTTTCTTCAAATGTGTTCCTGTATATTAACGATTCGACGGTCTATGATGCTGCAATTACTGTTTTGGACTTAATCTATGTTACGAAACGAAATGAAATTTTCACAAGACATTGCTGTCTGTTACTGAATTTTTTCAAACACTCGTTTATCCGCGGTTTAAGAAATCTCCGTATTAGAGAACGTTTGTTGGAAAATTCTACTATTACCTTGGAAAATTCTTTCGATCAAGCTAGGGCGTTGGAACTAGCTGAATCACACTCAGCATCGTACTTGAATGCCTCCCATCCTATTTCTGTGGCTGCAACTGGTTTTTCTAACAAACACCAGTCAGCATCGTACATGAATGCCTCAAATCCTATTTCTGTGGCTGCCACTGATTTTGCAGACAGCAATATTGAGGATAGTCATTCAACTGCAGCTACGCAGCTTCAATCTGGAAAGTGTTTCTTTTGTGGAAATGATGGCCACCTAGGAAGTTTGTGTCCTGCGAAGGAAATACTGTGTAGAAGATGTGGAAAAAAAGGACACTATCAAAGAGTGTGCAAATCTAAACCACAGCGTGTCTCCCACAATCCTGTTGCATCAGTTCACACCTTAGCTACAGTGTCAGTCTCACCTAGTTGTATGCAAAAGTCTATGACTAAAATACAAATTTATGGGATAGAATTGAATGCCCTTACCGACACTGGTAGTTCGCTCAGCTTTATAAATCAGTGTTTCGTTAAAAGGTGTAACATAGAAGTGAAACCATATTGGAGTAAAATAACTATGGATAATTCCTCTCTAAGCTCATATGTCAAGAGTTGCTGTGATGTCGCTATGAAATTGCAATCACATGTGTATAATGATGTAAGAGTATTAATCATGAAAAATCTCTGTGCTGATTTTCTTATTGGTCATGACATTCTGAAGGACCATTCACTGATTGAGATCCAATTTAATGGCGAGAGACCAGCCCTTAAAATCTGCTCCCTAGCTGTTGCTCAAATACCTCCAGTCTCACTGTTTGCAAACTTAACCCCTGATTGTAGACCGGTGGCCACCAAATTTAGACGCCAAACTGAGGAAGACCAAAAATTAATTGCTGCAGAGGTAAAGAAGTTGCTGGAAGAGGGAGTTATTGAACCTAGCAACTCACCTTGGCGTGCTCAAGCATTTGTGGTGAAAGGAGAACATCACAAACCCCGTATGGTAATTGACTATTCTCAAACGATTAACCGTTTCACGATGCTTGATGCCTATCCTCTTCCAAAAATTGAAGAATTAATCTAAAAAATATCCAGGTATGACTTATTCAGTACTATTGATTTGAGAAGTGCATACCACCAACTCCCTATTAATGATGCTGAAAAACATTATACTGCCTTTGAAGCTGATGGTAAATTATACCATTTCCTTCGTGTTCCTTTTGGGGTCACTAATGGTGTTGCATGTTTCCAGAGAGTCATTGACAAGATCATTCAAGATGAAGGCCTAGAGGGTACATTTCATTATCTGGATGATGCTATTGTCTGTGGAAGAGACTCTGATGAACATGATCGGAACTTAAAAAAATTCCTAACAATTGCCGAGAAGTACAATTTAACTCTAAATGAAGAAAAGTATCAGTTTTCTTCTAAATCTGTTAAGCTATTAGGATACACTGTCGAAAACAAAACCATCAAGCCTAATCCCGACAGACTTTCTCCTTTGATGAATTTGCTTATACCTAACAATATTGCATCTCTCCGAAGAGCATTAGGTATGTTCGCTCATTACTGCCGTTGGATACCAGCATTCTCGAAGAAGATACGCCCATTGCTATCAAACCATCAGTTCCCTATTTCAGAGGAGGCTGTAAATGCATTCAATGACTTAAAGTCAGATATAGCCAAAGCATCATTAGCCACGATAGATGATACCATACCATTCAGAGTTGAGACTGGTGCGTCTAAGTTTGCTATAGGAGCAACTCTCAGTCAAGCTGGTCGACCCATAGCATTTCTTCCAGAACACTGAACAAGTCTGAAATAATCATTCATCTGTTGAGAAAGAAGCATATGCTATCGTGGAATCGTTGTGCTTCTGGCGGCATTATTTGATTGGTAGACCTTTTGAGGTATTCACCGATCAAAGGTCTGTCTCATTCATGTTTGACAAATATCATTCCAGCAAAATCAAGAATGAAAAGATTATGCGTTGGAAACTAGAACTGTCATGCTTCAAGTTTGATATCATCTACCGCCCTGGAAGTAAAAATGATACTGCAGATGCATTTTCAAGAATAACTGCATCAATTAAACCTGAAGTGGATTTGAAACAATTGCATGAGGACTTATGTCATCCTGGTATTATTGGAATGCATCATTGGATTATATCCAAAAACTTGTCCTTTTTCTTGGAAGATATTAAAGAACTTACAAATCATGCTCCATCTGCTGTGAAGTAAATCCTAGATTCCTTAAAAATCAAGAAAAATTGATAAAAGCAACTTCTCCGTTTGAAAGACTGGATTTAGATTTTAAAGGCCCCTTGCCATCAAATTCCAGAAATCGATTCCTTCTTACTGTAGTTGATGAGTACTCCAGGTTTCCTTTTGCAATTCCTTGCTCAGACGTTTCGTCAACTACTGTAATTTCGCATTTAAAGAATATCTTCTCCATATTTGGCATGCCAGCATATATTCATACATACAGAGGGTCGTCTTTCATGTCCAGAGAGTTAAAAATGTTTCTAACATCTCTTGGTATAGCGACCAGTCACACCACTGCCTATAATCCACTAGGGAATTGTCAGGTGGAGCGTTACAATGGTATCATATGGAAAACAATTCAGTTGGTATTGAGATCTAAAGGCAAGAAAATTGAACTATGGGAAGAGGTCCTACAATATGCATTACATTCTGTTCGTTCCCTTTTATGCCCGACAACTAACGTTACTCCATATGAGCGCAAATAATTGGAACTCTTTACCTACTTGGCTTCTTCAGGCTGGACCAGTGTTGATAAAAAATCATTCACGAACCAATAAGTATGAGCCACTTGTTCAAGAAGTTGAACTTCTGGAAGCTAATCCAGAATATGCATATGTAAGATCCATCGAACCATCCATCCATTCCAAAGATTCCACCGATCGATTCCAAAGATCCATCGAACTCTTTCTTTACATAAGTTGCCACTTTTACAAAGTTAAACTCTGAATAAAAGATCACAGTTAACAGTTGAGGCTTGGTTCTAAAAATCCTCCCACCTTTTGATTGATGACATACACTTAATTAATCAAAAGAAATATAAAACTGGTCATACAAATATCAAGGCTAAACTTTAAATCAAAAGAAAATCAGGTTCTTAAAGTTCTACACTAAAATGACTTAAGTAGAGTTCAAGTAAAAAATCCGGATGGGATTTTAATTTGCCGTCCACTTCTAGTCGCGACAGTCTTAAAGTCTTTTGACAAATCTGGAACTAAATTTGTCGTTGGTATCTTTGAAACTAAATTGCCTTTACCTTGCGTCACAGTTTCATTTTTCTCATCTGATACCAAAGATGACGGTATTTCGAGAGGGAATATTCTCTGGATTGGTCGAACTAATTCTCTAGACATGGTATTCACACGAACTACACGAATGTTGCCGTCATGTTTGCTGTCACACTCGATGAGAACTATGTCCCCGATTTTTATCTGTTGAGAAATCGGCACTGTGGATGGCTGAGATATTCACTTCGAAATCTCTTTCTCAAGAGCTCTCGTAAATTCTGTAGATGTCTCAGTCTCTTGTTGAAATCAACATTTTCCAGGTGATCCAAGTCAGGAACTCCAAACACTCGAATTTCACCTAAAAACAAGGACGGTGTCAAAGGGATGAGTCCTCTGACACATAAGTGAGTGGTCTGGCATTTACAGTTGCTTCGCAGTCGCACAGTACACTCAACAATTCTTCATAATTTAGAGTTTACTGGCCTAGGACTCGACGCAAAAGCTTCTTAATATCCTCAGAAGAAAAGGAATCATGTTGAATAATCTTCACGATAGATTTCTCTGCTCTTGTCAGCTCATGAATTTTGTAGGAAGAAGGGATTTATGTAGGAAGAAAGAAGAAACAACAACAAGAAGAACAACTGATTCTGAATCAGTTTTATTTTCCTTAGTATCTGCAATCCCCAGTGCTTCTAGCTTCCCCATGTTTTCTATGTCAGTGCTGTGAGTCAACATGGACGTTATCACTGATGACATGGACATCAGTGAAGTCATTTTTAACTCTCCGGCTTCTCTTTCTTCTTTCATCTTCCGGGTGTTTCCTATGAATCTGTATATCCATCCGATCATTCTTAATATTTTCGTGTACTTCGAAAAACACCTGAAGACCCGTGAAGACATATCGCTAATATTGCTTAACGATACTATAACTTTACGTTTTTCAGTATTAACCTCTTCATTGTTATCGATTGGGATAGAACGAGGCCATTCTTCTTCCGGCAATGCCAACCAAGGTGGGCCCTCCCATCATCTGGATTCAATAAGTTTCTTCCCAGAACATCCTCTTGATGGCAAGTCGGCCGGATTTTCTGCACCCGGTACATGGTACCAATTTTCACGGTCGGTTAAGATTCTTATTTCTAAAACTCTGTTGTTTACAAAAGTGCCCCAAGCTTCTACGTTCTTTATCCAGCAGAATGCTGTTGAAGAATCAGTTCAGTAATATTCCTTTGAAAATTTGACCTTAAGGTTCTTCTTGACAAATAAGACTAATCGCACTCCAATAAGGCTAGCAAGCAATTTGAGTCTTGGTATACTTGTTTTTTTCAAGGGAGCTACTCGTGCTTTGGCTTGTAGTAGAGTCACTTTTACTTCTTTATTTTGACTTCTCAAATATACTGCACTTGCATACGACCCCTGTGAGGCATCGGTAAACGTATGTAGACTAAACGATTGTCATTCTGTCAATGTGCATATTCTGGGAATCTTCCTTGATGATAACAAGGGCAATTCTTTGACCCACTTAAAGAATTTTCTCTTGATATCTTCAGGCAGTTCTGCATCCCAGCTCTTTTGCAAGTATAACTTTGGGAGAAGTGTAAAAGAGCAATTGAAACCAATTGGGTCAAAAACTCTCTGTGCAATTGATAGTACGTTTCGTCTTGTCACCGACAGATCACTTAAGTCGACGTTAGGGATGTCACAAAACAAGGAATCTTCAAATTTGTTCCACAGACGACCAAGTATTTTCAATGATTCCACCATTGTAGATTCTACACTGCTCAGCTCTGTTTGCTACCACCCTCTCAAGTCGAAGTTCGCACTTGCAATTAATTGAGTTGACTTTGCAACAAAGTTTTCTGCCTTTTCATTCGAATTGACTGAAGTAACACAGTCGTCAATATAGAAGGAATTTTTCAATTTTGTCGCCACTTCCTTCAATGAAGGCTCATATTGGTCTAAATGAAAGTTTATCACTGCTCCTAAAAGAAACGGACTCCATTTTAGTCCGAAAACTACTCTGCAAGGGCGAAATTCTCTTATTTGTTTTTGTTCTGAGTTTTTCCACCACAGGAGTCTTGGGAAATCACTGTCGCTTCTTTGAGTAGATATTTGAAGAAAAGCTCTTCGGATATTAAATATCCGAGACAATCCCTATTTTTCCTTATCTAAAATCAAGAAGCAATCCAGGTATCAATTCAATTAATTTTGACCTCTTGCTAGAGAGTCGTTAAGTGACAGGAAATCCTTTTGCTTGAGGAGTCAAATACTGGTTTCATTGATGTTGTAGAGTTATCTTTGAAGACCAGTTTGTAGGAAAGATAATGATTGTCGATTCGTTTATCCTCTTCTGGTACTTCTTTTATTACTCCAGATTCGAGCCATTCCTCAAACACTGCATTGTACGTTTCAAATTTATCTTTCAACATCAGCTTCTTTGTCGTGGAAATCAATCGTTTTTTAGCAATCTCTCTGTTAACTGGTAAAGTTTATTTCTCATTGATCCAAGGTAAACTGACTTCATATCGATCTTCCACCTTTTTCAAAGTCTTGTGAAAGTTATTCCACGCTGCTGCTTCTAATTCTGAATCAGTTTTATTTTCCTTAGTATCTGCAATTCCCAGTGCTTCTAGCTTCCCCAAGTTTTCTATGTCAGTACTGTGAGTCAACATGGACGTTATCACTGATGACATGGACAAGGCGTTCCTTTCGGAAATGTAATCATTGATCTTTCCCATGATTGTCCATCCGAGTTGTGATTCTACAGCATTTCTGAACTATTCCTGTTAGCAGAGCACCTGCGACGTCAGCTCCAACAAGGACTTCTATTTTCAAATCCCTTCTTCCTACATCAGATGCATAGATATTTTTTTGCCTTAGTTCTTCTATCCATGGTACAGGCTGTAAACTGACCACTGGTCCACCAATTTTCGACTGTTCCAACAAGATCAGTTTTCTAGAATAATTACCATCTAGGCTTCTAACGCTTTTATTTTTCTAAGATTTAGATCCACACGGGTGGCACCCTATGTCTACAGCAGTCTCCTTTAATATGTATGAACGCTGCGACCCTGTGTCGATAAGTGCCCTTACTGTCTTCTGTTTTTTGTTGTCGTTGATATTAATTAATAGTGTTTGGAGAAACACTTCATCTGAGAAACTGGTGCTCGCAAGTGATACGTTTTGTGTTTCCTCTTCTTTATTCTTCTCAAAGTCATTTCTCTTTTGATTGGTTTGCAAATCCGGACACAATGTCTTTTCGAGCATATCAAGCATCGTACATTTGTCCTGCATTGCTTAGCCCTGTGTCCAATTTTGAGGCAGAAGAAGCACCCCTTTCTTTTCTTAATTTCTCCATTCTTTTGACTCCAAGTTATCTTCTGAGCAACAAAGCAATCTGAGGCTTATCACAAAATATGCAAGAGTCCATATTTTGTCCCTATGGTTTGTTGTTTTATTATGGCCTGAGAATAAATCATTTGCTGTAGGCACGAAATCTTCACCCTGGTACCTTTTATCTCTTCTCCCTTCTTTCTTGGCACCAAAATCAAATAATTGAAATCACCAAAGAAATTCTCTGTTCTCCATTTCTTAAAACAACAATAACTTTTAATTTCTCAGAGTGAGAATTTTCTCCTGTAATTATTGATGCATCATTTCTTAGCCAAACTCGTAATATTTCCTCGGGAATGCAAGATTCAACGAGCGGAAATAGCATCGCTGCACATTTATCGCTTGTCATTCCTATTGACTCCAACGAACGTAAATACGACTCTTAACTTGTCATACAATTCGGACATGATGCATTTTCCTTTTTGATCCGTAACATTTTTAATAATCAGACCTAATAATTCCCGAATATAAAATTTCACCAACAATTCTTCGGTACAGATGTGTTATACGCACCTCCCTGCCAAGTTTGGCGATTTTGTGTTTGGCGTGGTAACCATGCGATTTTGGTGAGATTTTATTTTGTATTAGTTTGGATTAGACTGATGTTTGGATTAGATTTATTATTTTAGTATTAGTTTGGATAGTATTAGTTATTTTTGATCTTTTATTCATTATGCCTGCAGTATTTAATGTAATTGAGAAATATCAGGGGAGTTTTGTGTCTAACATAGAGGCGATATAATGTAAATAGATCCTTTTTTATATTCTATTGTCAGCACGTATTTTTTCAATTGAATTTGTGCTGCAATTTATGTTACAGCACAAATTGAAGAAATTAAGCACAAATTAAGAAATATATATTTAACCAAGGTGTATTTTATGTTTATTTAAATGAGTTATTATTAGTTGCATTATACTGACTTTTTTTTAGCGGGGGAGTTGGGGGGGGGGGCCCCCCACCTAACAAATTTCTAATTATTTTTAAGCTTTTATTTTTTGTATTTATGTGTTGTTAAGATCGCGTGGGCGCCTACGTCTTTATTAAAGTCAGCAGTAAAACTTTATTCCAATTAATTACGTTTACTACATCTGTTCCATATTTTATTCACATTTCACACGTTAAGCCTATCATGTCTGCAGAAACCCTGTTGGCGACAAGTTGGCGCGAAAAAATTTTGGCGCCAAGTGGGGTGCGTATAACACATCTGTTCCAATTCTTCCCTACCGAAACTATTTCTTAAGCTTTCTATAACCTTTTCATAATTTTCGGCAATTTCAGGGAAGCTGATCACAATGTCACGTGGTCTCGTACCGGGTATGGTTTTGCAAGAATCATTTCACTAGGCCACTTGGAACAAACACAACATTTATTTTCTATTTACATCGGCGAACATTATTAGGTTTCGCCAACCTTCAAAACGGTGGTTCAGCTCGTTTATGTTACATCAATCAGACTATAGAACATCAGTTCAAAACACTTGAGATGCGCACATAGCGCCCTCTATAGCTCATTTCGCTTCACTCCCCACCTGAACTCATTAGAGTTCAATCACATACTAGGCATAAAATTTTAAAACTAACAAATTTGAAACAATAATACAGTTAGTAATGCAAGTGACAATTTAAAAAATATAAACACACTTTTACAGAAATAAATCTAACCAAAACACAATATACAAAATGATATCTAAATTAAAGTAATATAAATGAACAAATAGAGCATTATCTCAATTAATCAAGAATGTAAAGATTATTAAAGAAACACGCAAATTCAATGAAATAAAAATTATCAGTCACTAGAATCATTAAGTTCTAAAGGATATATAAGCTGCACTGGTCTTTTGAACAGTCCTTTGGCTGTTTTAACCACACAGGATCGAACATGGCCATCGCGTCCTAGGAGAACTTCACTTATAACTCCTAAGTTCCAGAAAAACTTTGACTTACCAGTTCCTTCAAGCAAAACAACATCATTCACTTTCAGGTCTTTCTGAGTTACCGGAGTAACAAAGTGATGGGCAGTTCTAAGATCCAGTAAATATTGATCTTTCCACTTTAGCCAAATTTGCTTTAACATGTTTGACTGGTACTGCTTTCTTTTAGTCAAAGACTCCTTTGAGGAAGTTTTTTGCACTAACTCAGCAAAATTACAGGGGTATTCTATGTTCTTACGTCCAAAATGGAGAAAATGAAATGGAGTAAGAGGCTCAGGTTCGCAAGAATCGTTATAAACGTAGGTGAGAGGTCTTTGGTTCAGCACAACCTCTATCTCCGTCAGAACAGTCGAAAGTTCTTCAAATGTTAACAGCGCTCGTCCAAGGATTTTCTTGAGAGGCTCTTTAATGCTTCTCATCAGACGCTCGTAAAATCCTCCCCACCATGGGGCACGTTCAACTATAAATTTCCAAGTAATTCCCTCTGATGATATGAAATTCTTGAATTCCTCATCTCTGATAATATTGAAGAAATACATCAAATCCTTGTTCGCACTCTTGAAGGATTTTGCATTATCAGAGTACACTATACGACAATTTCCTCTCCTGGATACGAATCGTCGAAAAGCTAACATAAATTTCTTGGTCGTCATGTCGGATACCAACTCGAGGTGTACCGCCCTGGTGACAGCACAAGTACATAGAGTAATATAGGATTTTGTTACCTCTTTTCCAGTTTTAACCATGACAGGTCCAGTAAAATCGATACCAGAAATACTGAAGGGTGGCGTTTCAGCAATTCTGTCCCGTGGAATTTGAGCATTCACCTGATTGGCTGGTTTCACTGCATACTTCTGGCAAATAAGACTCTTTCCAATTATTTTCTTTACCAGCTGTCGGCCCTTGGGGATCCAGTACTTCCTCCTAATTTTCGACAAGGTTGCAGCAACTCCACTATGTAAAGTCTTATTATGTTCACGTTGTATTAGTAAAACAGTGAATTTAGAACTTCGAGGGAGAATTATTGGGTGTTTTTCATCTAAAGTGTATTCACTTTCTTCTAATCTCCCCTTAATCCTAAGCATCTCTTTATCATCAAGGAATGGAGCTAAACTGTACAGACTAGATTCTGCCGGAATTGTTTGGTTCTTCTGTAATGCACGAATTTCAGAATGATATGTTTCTTTCTGTTCATTCCGTATCCAAAATTCTTCAGCATTCTGAAGTTCAGCAGCAGTGAGGGGGCCATTTTCAACGGGTAATTTCTTAGCTCTCGAGATGAAACGTTTGATCCATGCAGTGATTCTCAATACTCGCAAAAGGCTAGAATATCTTGATACGTCAATAGGTTTCTCAACGACTTTAACTACGCATTCGTTGATACGTACACCGCTACGACACTCTAATTCTTCTTTATTTACAGATCTCACTTGCTGAGTGGGCCAGCTTTCAGCAGGAAGCTGCAGCCACTCTGGTCCATGCCACCATAACAAACTTCTGCAAACCATGGAGGCATCTAAACCTCGCGTTAATAAGTCCGCGGGATTGTCCTTTGAGCGGCAGTGTTTCCAACAGTCTGGGTCAGTAAGTAGCTGAATTTCGGCTACACGGTTACACACAAATGGTTTCCATTCTTTAGAGAAGCCTTTTATCCAATGAATTACTATCGATGAATCAGTCCAAAGATTAATTTTAAACCACATATCAGGAAATAGCTGTTTCAAGTGCTCAGCCATTCGAGCTGCAACGACAGCGCCCATGAGCTCCAGTCGAGGCAGAGTCAAAGGTTTCAGTGGGGCTACTCTACTTTTAGACATAACAAAACTAGTGCAAAATTTGTTCTTCTTGTTCAAGTATCTAACAAACGCAACTGCACCGTATGCTTTGGGACTTGCATCGGAAAATACATGCAAAGTGACTTCATTTCTTTCCAATTGTTTACAATGGAAGTATTTTCTCTCAATTGATAAGTCATTCAGTTTAATTATCTCCGAACACCAGTTTGTTCATTTTGATATAAGATCATTCGGAAGCTGATCATCCCAATCTAATCCTTTTAACCAAATCTCTTGAAGCAGAATTTTTACTCTGACAACGAACGGTGATATGAAGCCTACAGGATCGTAGATTTTGGCTACAGTTTGAAGCACACCTCTCTTAGTGTCTTTTTTATTGTTTAAAGATTCTACAAGAGCTGTAGTATCCAATTTAAGAACGTCATTTTCAGGATTCCACAGCATACCTAGCACCTTTTGGTAACTACGCGAATCATCTAAATTATCTGCAATTCCATTGTTAACCCATAATGCATTTAGTTCTCTCGAATTAGACTTTAGTTTTTTCAAATTCATCCCTGCATCTTTTAAAATGTTGAACGCATCAGATGACAAACGGTATGCATCTTCTAAATTATCTGCTCCATAAAATAAATCATCAACATATAATGACGAATTTAACATTTCATAACTATCCCGCTTTTCGTTTTTGTATTTCTTTATGTGATACTTTATCGTAGCCGATAAAATAAAAGGACTAAGGGTCACGCCAAAGGGTACGCGTGTCATCCGCATAATTTTGAAGGATTTGTCCTCATCATTTTGAAACCAAAGAAATTTCAAATAATTTCTGTCTTCTTCAGCAATTCCTATCATTAAAAATGCCTTTTCTATATCGCCGCAGAATGCGATCTCATACTGACGAAATTTAAGTATTACATCTAAAACATTTGGGTTCAAATTAGGACCGGATTCTAGACAATCATTAAGAGATTTTGCGTTTTCCTTTTTAGAAGAAGCATCAAAAACTATTCGAACGCGTGAAGTTTCTTTATCGGACCTAATGACAAATGTATGTGGCATGTAATATTCAGAATTTTGAGCCTCATTTGAGCACTCCTCAACGATACCTTTTCTATGCTGATCCTCAATAATTTCCTTATAATCTTGGAACATAATTGCGTCTTTATTTAAACGGTTGCGCAACAATTCAAAACGTCTTTTTGCTACTTCCAAATTATTATCTACTTCATCCGCACTAGATTTCCATATTAATTTCGACTCATATCTGCCGTTTTTGAATTGCAATTCGCTCTCAAACTGATTGATCAAAGCATTATCCTTTTCTGATAATTTATTACTTTCACAACTAATACCCATTGAATCTAAATCCCAGAACATCCTTAAATCATTCATAATATTCGCGTTCATTACTGCTATATTCTGAGAACATCTGCTGTTTTCCTCACACAGAAATCCAGTTAAAACCCATCCAAAAAGAGTATCAATAGCATTCAAGTTTTTGTTTATGGGAATCTTCTCTGGAGCAGACACGACATCCCAAAACACATCTGCTCCGATTAGTACTTCTATGTTCAATAAATCGTCTCCTAAGTATGAGTCAGCGATCTCCAATTCGCACCTGTCCATCAAGTGCTGAATGTTTACATTAGGGGCAAAGATTGGCGCCGCGGATATTTTGTCTATCACAAGAGCTTCAAACTTTATTTTGACATGCGAATCGTTTCTCTTTCTCAACTCAATTAGAACGACTGGGTACACTTTTTTGGGAGCATTTTTAACACCAAACGCATAAACAGAGAGCGTTTCACATCTAATCGGTTTTAATTTTAGAGCATTTGCTAATTCCCTATTCACGAAACTTCTTTGACTCCCATTATCCAGCAGAATTCGTGTTAGTTTGGCGTTACTATCAGAAGACGCCAAAACAGTACATGTTTGCAACATAACGTTCTTGGGACTGGAAATGCACTGTGAAACGGAAGAAATCACTCCCTGACTAGAATTTGTCCCATTCACATTTGGTACTTCATTAATATTTGATCCCAAATTTTGAAAATCTTTTTCATTTTCCTGTAAATTTTGACAGTCTTTATTTCTTATGGGCCCTGCCCTATATCGACTATTATTTTTCAAACAAATCAATTCATGATGGTTTCTACCTTTACATTTATCACAAGGTTTGTTATTAAAGCAATTTCGACTTACATGAAATTTCTTAAAACAAGAAAAACACCTATTATCAGATTTCAATTTTGTTATTTTATCATTAGGCGAACTTTTACATTTTAAAGAATCATGAGACCCTGAGCAGAAGATGCATATCGAACTTATCTGAGCATTAAATGAAGCAGTCGTGGGTGTATTCTTTACAAATCTTTTATTTTCAATTTTCGGTTGATAATTACTACGCGAAACCGAAACTTCCTTTCTCTCATTCAAAATTAATGACGAAGTTTCTCTACATTCGATTTCCTTTTTCAAAAAATCTACTAATTCTGAAACATTTACATCACTTTTAGAATTATTTTGCCTGTTAAATTCCAAAACTAAATCGTCTGGCATCAACTTTAACAATATCGGTATCAATAAATGTCCATAAGAACCAGAAGTAACTTTCATCGCATTCAAATTTCGAATACAAACTTGTAACTCATCATACAGCCTACGAAGAGCTCGAATATTCGATGAATATTTGACAGCTTCTAAATTCAAAATTTTACTCATAAACGAATTAATTAATACATTTTTTCTACCATATCTTTCCTTAAGAGCTGTTACACAATTCTCATAATTTTCACTAGTAAGTTCTAAACCTCATACAAAGTTATACGCTGGTCCAGTTAAATATGATTTCAAGTACGAAAATCGTTGTACATTAGTAAGTGATTCGTTTTGATGAATCGTGCTTTCAAAACTATTCCAAAATTCTGTCCAACATTTTGGATCGCCAGAAAATTTTTCAATTGTCAATTTTGGAAGTTTCACCGATTTAGGAATGAATGACGGGACACTATTGCTATAATTTTGAGAAGGACCTGGAACATCTACGTTTTGTTCCGATCTCTGTATATTAGTAACTCTTTTTCCTTCTAAAAATCGCGCCACTTTTTTTGAACATTTTAAACATTTTTCGTTATATTCTTCGCTAGCAATGACCTCTTCCTCAATCGAATCTAGATTAATTAATGACTCAATTTCTTTATCAAGACTTTTCAAATTATCAGATTTTTCAATTAAAAGGTCATAATTTTCCTGCAATTCAACAATATCAATTTCCGAATCAGAATTTAAAATACTTTCGATTTTGTTTACCAATTTAGTCGTTAGCGTTCTCACAACAGATCGCTTCTTTTTCAACATTTCCAAACGTTCGTGATTGGACATTTTAATATTTAAAATTACTTATTCAATTCCTCACAATCAAACGATAATCTAAATACACCCAAGACTGCAAATAAAACAAAACTCATACCTTAAAAATCCCCGAAAACGAAAGTGCTTCACTCATTTAAATTGGGCTTCCATTTTCTTCAGACAAATACAGTTAATTAACAACTTTTTCCAATTCCAGGGTATTCCCGGCCTCTTGCACCAAAGTTTGCAAGAATCATTTCACTAGGCCACTTGGAACAAACACAACATTTATTTTCTATTTACATCGGTGAACATTATTAGGTTTCGCCAACCTTCAAAACGGTGGTTCAGCTCGTTTATGTTACATCAATCAGACTATAGAACATCAGTTCAAAACACTTGAGATGCGCACATAGCGCCCTCTATAGCTCATTTCGCTTCAATGGTCGCTTGAACGAGATAATGCATCTTGTCCTCGTTTTGGAATTTCCTTATCCTCATGTATTCGCCGAAACTGTCCCCATAATGGTAACCAATCCTTGATGTCACCACCAAATTGTTTTAACTCTATTTCAGGTAATTTCAGTTTCCGTTTATTGAAATTTGGCGACACACTGCCAATGGATTGTGTCATTTGGCGATTGAAAAATAATTCCGTTTTCACTCGTATTAAATGTAAATTTTCTTTGTAGTCTTCACTTTCAAACTGATCACTTGAATTAAATTCTGCATCCAATATTTGAGTGTCAAAAGTACTAAGTACATTAAATAAACGTTCTAAAGTAACAAGTTTCGTTTTCGCAGATTCTTCATCAGGAATTTCCTTTTCTAATTCCTGCAAAATTGCATTAAATGTTCTCGTAAAAGACGCTCTGACAGGTTTTCGTTTCTCAAATAACGATTCCGTTTCAATAAAAATATAAACTCAATAGCAAAGAATTAGCTTTGTAGTGTTCCCGCTCCAATCTGCGAGAGGCGAACCACGTGACATCACTTCTTTCCCCCTTCTTTGGGGAGATGCGCGCCGTCACGTGAGAGAGGAGGAGAAAATCTCTTGCAGGTCGGGCGCGCTATGCCGAGCGGCTTACTGAAATGTGTTGTCCGAATAAATGTGTTTAAAAAAGCCTTCTGATGGAGTCTCTGCTTTGTGTCTAGTTCTATAGAGGCACGACGAATTACAACCTCGTCGATTCACCTTACCGGGACTATTATATTGGTTACCCGGACTATTATATTGGTTACCCGGACTATTATATTGGTGACCGGCCATCGAACACAGACTGCGCCTTCGAACTGCGTCATTGGACTTCCGCTTTCGTTTTCGCCAGCAACCATGTCTCTCTCTCCTGGATCAACAACAGAAGCCTCTGCAGTCGTAATACCTCCGTATATATCGGTGGACCCCGCTTTATGGTTCCACATGCTGGAAAGTACTTTCGCGTTAGCAACACCCAAAGCTATATCTGAATCGAAAACAAAATTCAACTATGTTGTCGCCCACCTGCCTCCTGCACCTGCTACTATGGTGCGCGACGTTATAATGAAGCCGGATACTGCACATCCATACGAGGACCTAAAAACTAAAATCATAGAGAGATGCGGAGAAAGCCGAACATTGGAAATACGTAAGCTACTAGCCGGTGAAAGCCTCGGTGATAGGAAACCCACCGAATTGCTGCGTTTAATGAAGAGAAGAGCAGAAAACCACAATATCAGCGATGCACTTCTTTTGGAATTATTTACCCAGCAAATGCCGACCCCTGTGCAGACTATTTTCGCATCACTCGACCCCATCACTCCCGATAAAGCGGCAGAGATTGCCGATCGCATCTTGGATTTAACAACGTCGAACATCAGCGCAGTTTCGATTCCCACACCTACACCAGCCGCCGCTCAGACGCCAGCGACCACAGAAATGCTGTTGAAAGAAATTCAAGAGCTACGAAAAGAAGTCGTCGAACTTCGACATTCTAGAAAATACAATCATCCTCGATACCGCTCTAAGTCACGCGGTAAGGATTCAACAATTTGTTGGTATCATGCAAAATTCCAACAAAAAGCAAACAAATGCAATCCGCCCTGTTCATTTGCGGGAAACCGGACGCGGGAAGAGTAGAAGCGACGTACCTCTCTCCCGCACCTTCTCGTCGCCTTTTCGTGAGAGACAGAAATACGGGTATGTGTTTTCTTGTTGACTCTGGATCTGACGCCAGTTTGATATCTGCTACCAAACAAGATAAATCACGGCCAGTTCTCCAAACATTTCGTGCCGCCAATGGCACAAAAATTAATGTTTATGGTCGAAAGAGTATTACTCTTAGTTTAGGTTTACGCCGATCGTTTACTTTTTCTTTTTACATTTGTGATGTTTCATGTGCTATTTTAGGAGCTGATTTCCTGCATTATTTTAATTTAAATCTTGATTTACGGAATCACCGTCTTATCGATTCCATCACTCATTTAAACACTCCTGCTAAATTAAGTGTTTGCAATATTTTCTCTGTAAAACCTAATTGTGTTAATAATGTATATGGTAAACTATTGCTACAATTTCCAGAAATTACAAAATTACCGGACCCTAACCAACCGGTAAAGCACAATACTGTGCATTACATAAACACCAAGGGACCTCCAGTCGCGGCTAAGCCTAGACGACTAGCTCCAGATCGGCTAAAACTCGCTAAAGCTGAATTTCAGCAGATGCTACAGCTTGGTCACATGAGACCTTCCAAAAGTAACTACTCTTCGCCTTTGCACATGGTGCCGAAGAAAGGATCTGTTGATTGGAGACCTGTTGGTGATTATCGTACTCTAAATGCACAAACTATTAAAGAGAAGTATCCTATCCCCTGTATTGCAGATTTCACTGCTGAATTACATGGTAAACAAATCTTCAGTCACATTGACCTGATAAAAGCATACCACCAAATTCCCATCAATCCTGATGATGTACATAAAACTGCGATTTGCACTCCCTTTGGCCTTTTCGAAAGCACGCGCATGCAGTTTGGCCTTTGCAATGCGTCTTCTACCTTTCAACGCTTTATAGATGAAGTAACTCGTGACTTAGGATTTGTTTATGCATTTGTTGATGACTTGCTTGTTGCCTCAGATAATGAAAATGAACATATGCAACACCTTCAGTTGTTGTTTTCCAAACTTAAAGAGTATGGACTATGCATTAATGTTGATAAATGTCAATTTGGGCAAACCACTATTGAATTCTTAGGATTCAAGCTTTCAGCAGAAGGAATTGAACCCCTTCCTGATCGCGTTTCATGCATCCTGGAATTTCCTCAACCAACTACCTTAACTCAACTACGGCGTTATTTAGGTCTTTTCAATTTTTATCGACGATGCATTCCCAAAGCTGCCGACAATTTAGCCCCTCTTGTTAAATTCCTTGAAGGACATAAAAATAAGAAAAAAAATCCCCGTTCCAGTGCTAGCAACACTGAGCAATTACAATGGAACGACGAAGCAACTCTCTCCTTCACTGCTTCAAAAGAAGCTATAGCTCAAGCTACACTATTAAGACATCCTGTACCTGGTGCCCAAATAAGTTTATGGGTTGATGCTAGTAATGTCGCGATTGGTGGATCCTTAATGCAGCTCTCGGAAGATCAGTGGGAACCCATAGCGTACTATTCTTGTAAACTAAATAAGGCTCAGAGAAATTGGTCAACTTACGATCGTGAATTATTTGCTATTTACTCTTGCATAAAAAAATTCAGGCATATGCTAGAAGGTCGCAATTTTGTTATTTATACAGACCAAAAACCCCTTATATTTGCCTTCCAACAAAACCCTAATAAGTGTAGCCCTAGGCAGCTGCGCCATTTAGATTATATTTCGCAGTTTTCTACCGATGTTCGGTACACCAAAGGTTCTGATAACAGCGTGGCCGACGCACTATCTCGCATTGAGATAAACTCAATTTCTCCTAATGTGCTAGACTTTAAAGAGTTCGCCACTGCTCAGACCATTGATGACGAGCTGAAACAGCTTATCAAATCTGACACCTCATCTTTAAGATTGGAAAAACACTATTTTCCTCTCGAAGATATATATTTATACTGCGATATGTCACAGACACACCCTCGACCTTTTGTTCCCAAAAGTATGCGACAATCTGTTTTTCAAACCTTGCATTTTTTCTCCCATCCAGGTATATCAGCCTCATTAGATTTAATCTCTAAACGATTCGTTTGGCCTGGCATGCGTAAAGACATAAAATATATGGTTCGCAGTTGTACTAAATGTCAAAAAGCTAAAATCTTTCAACATACCAAATCACCAATTGGCACCTTCTCTGATCCCGATGCTCGTTTCGCCCACATACATATAGACTTTATTGGACCGCTCCCACCCTCAGATGGCAATCAATATTGTATGACCATCATCGATAGGTTCACGAGATGGCCCGAAGTTATCCCTACACCTGATATGACTGCGGAAACAACTGCTCGAGCATTAGTACACGGTTGGATCTCCAGATTTGGATCCCCTGTTACTGTAACTACTGATCAGGGTAGAAATTTTGAATCTACTCTCTTCAAAGAACTTACTAACATGTTAGGATGCCACAGAATCCGAGCATCTGCTTACCATCCACAGTCAAACGGTATCATTGAAAGGTTTCATCGTATTCTCAAGAGCTCTCTTAAAGCGCACAACCAAACTAAATGGACTGAGATCCTTCCCATAGTCTTACTAGGATTGCGCACTGCTCTCAAAAGTGACATAAAAGCCACCTGTGCCCAGCTTGTTTATGGCACCAATCTCAGACTACCTTCCGATCTCATTACCAGTGATACTGTCAAACAACCCATTACCCTTACCTATGTGTCCGAGTTAATTAAAACAATGAGAACCTTAAATCCTATTGCCACTGCCGTACACGGCAATCCCAAAATTTATGTCAATCCCTCATTGAAAACCTGTTCACATGTATTTTTAAGATCAGATAAAATCAATCCTCCCTTATCACCTTCTTACACGGGACCACATCTAGTGGTCGACAGAAATGACAAAACTTTTGTTTTGGAATTAAACGGAAAGCAGAGTACAGTCTCTATTGATCGTATCAAACCTGCATATCAACTTTCAGATTCTCTTGAACCTTATGGACCTCAACAGCCAACTGAGCCCACGAATGCTCAAACAACTCCTGTCGAACAGACCACCACCAGATCTGGTCGCAAAGTTCGCTTTCCACAACACCTTGTTTCTGAATATATTGTGTAAAAAAAAAATTTTGTAATATCAATTGTACATAATCTACCTATCCTTTTATTTCATGTAATGCATATGTAACCTTGTTTATCACTCTTGTACATCATGCCAATTTCCCTCTAGGCATCATACGAATTTTCAATTGTACTCCAGACTGTTTGTATAATTCTCACTATGTACCTATGTATTAATTGCCAATTTTCTGTAATCGTGACTACGTCACTGGGGGCATACTCTGTAGTGTTCCCGCTCCAATCTGCGAGAGGCGAACCACGTGACATCACTTCTTTCCCCCTTCTTTGGGGAGATGCGCGCCGTCACGTGAGAGAGGAGGAGAAAATCTCTTGCAGGTCGGGCGCGCTATGCCGAGCGGCTTACTGAAATGTGTTGTCCGAATAAATGTGTTTAAAAAAGCCTTCTGATGGAGTCTCTGCTTTGTGTCTAGTTCTGTAGAGGCACGACGAATTACAACCTCGTCGATTCACCTTACCGGGACTATTATATTGGTTACCCGGACTATTATAGCTTCAACGAAATGGATGTTCTGCGATCCAGATATCAACCGTTACGAAAATAATAAAATGTCTGACCTTGGCTTCTTTTACCGATCAAGTCCGGAGGTCACCAAATGTTTGAGATTAGCAAGGACTAACCGTTCTCCTTTCTCCTACTAAACTTAAAATAAAATAATTTCACAGCTGCTATTCAAAGCGTCATATTTTATTTCAAAGAACTCTTTCTTTACATAAGTTGCCACTTTTACAAAGTTAAATTATGAATAAAAGATTACAGTTAACAGTTGAGGCTTGGTTCTAACAATCATGGTTCATGGACTTCTTGGGGGTCCGTGAATTCATTTCAGGTGCTCTGCCCACTTCGAGGAGAACTCGCTCATGCGACAAAACACAAATTTCACGAATTTTATTTCAAACCAAAATGGATACATGCTTTCAGTTCGAAAATTTAAAAAGCCGCCTTTGAATTCAGTTAGACGTACGACTGTGCACTGGTCTTGCATTAAAATTTATGGTATTTTTAATTTAATTGCATACCGAAATACGATAATGTAAACAATTCCACATGCTGTTGTTTATATAATCTGGTTTAATTATTACTTACTTTTCAAAATAAGTTTAAACGTAAACAAATAATGTAAAAAATATATATCAAAGTCAGGCTTACAAAACTTATTTTCTAAATTCGACTTTGAAAAAAAAGGCGTTTTTAAATTAATTCTTCAACAATTTTTCCACGTTTCATTGGCTGCACTTAAATATACGGTCACAGGCGATCATCGTCAAATATGGCAAATTTTTATAAAGTTTTAAAATTTAGTCAAAGATGCTAAACGATGATTAATTGAATTTTAGTGATTTGGCGGGAATATTCTTATTTGGGCAGTTTGTCGTATATCCATTAGGTATTGTTGAATTCCTATCAATGTGGTAATTTCTTACGAAAGTTTAATGCGTAATGCTATTTTGTTTGATATATATATGCATTTTGTGCTTGCATGAATGTTGAAAGTATCAATTTTAGGGATTTCGAAAAAAATGGAGTTAATGGGTGAAAAATGCGTAATGAAGAATCTGACTGTGGCAGCGGATTTTTTTATCAAGGCATTGTTAAAATGAAGAAAAGGAACCCGGACGTCTGTCCAGTTTTCAGAAGCGAGCTCAATGCCATTGATGAGGGTCTTAATCCCATACTGTCTGTTTCGGACCCAAAGGCTGTTTGTGTTTTGTTCATCCAATATCTATCTAACTGGCACAGTGTGGGAGACGAGACCAATATAGCTATTCTAAACAGACTCCTCCTTCTGTGAGGTACATCTACAGTGGATCCACCCTCCCGTGGACTTTTCTGGAAACGAAGGGGCAAAGGAGGGTGCTGATGAACCTTTGTCCACCTCTGACGTCTCTCGAAATCTATTCTATTAGAAAGAATCATGATTAGCATGATTGACTGACATAAATGCATGTCATCATTTAGTATTGCATTTATGTCAGTGGCAACAGCTAGATCCAGAACGTAGTTGAATGTATAATGGCGGCCAATAAAGTTTGTGTTCTATATTTCCTTTAACCTAGTAACTTCCATTATGTGCTAGGAACGTTACATGGTGTCAGAATATATATTTGATGATATTTTATTGTTTATAAAATTTCTTTGGAACGAAGAAAATGGCGGTTGATTGAGATGCTGTGGATTCTCGCGAATTACAAATGACGGAGGATGGAATGGAACCTATGGAAACAGACGTTTGAATTTTATGCGACATATATACAGCTATCAACTAATCGCCACATTTATGTCTGCCATAGCAACAGTTATCTACAATACATTTCATCTGAGTGACGTCGACAGAAATAATTTGCTGAAAATAAAGGAAAGTTTTGATAATTTTTTCCCACCTAAGCCTAATGCTCGCTACTTATTCTTCAACTTAATGCAAGAAAATTTTGACTCGTATTTCACAAAGTTGAAAACTAAAATTGTTCATTGTTCTTTTGGAACTTTACAAGATAGCTTGTAACGGGATCAGATTGTCAGAGGAATTAATTCTGATAAAGTCCGTGAACTATTATAAGCAGAAAGAGAACTTACTCTTAAAAAACTATTGATATTTTGCAGCTAGTGAACATGCCACTACGCAATTAAAAGAAATGAATAATGTAACGGTTAAGAAAGAGAAGGAAATTCTTGCTGAAGTTAAACGAAAACCGAAACAGCGGAACTATTATTCTAAATCAAAAATTGATTATAAGAAGTGCAATAAATTATGTTTGCGTTGTGGTTTGGCACATGAATTTAAAAATTGTCCTGCTTTTAACGTTATCTGCAAAAGTTGTTCCAAAAAAGGACATTATGCTCGTCAGTGTAAAGCAAAATGGAAATCAGGGAAACGAAGTAATAACTTTAATAGTAAAAAAATGCAAGAGGTCAAAGAATGTTCGGATGAAGATTTAAATTTTGAAACCTTAAATATTGGTGAATTGGCAGACCAATGTAAAATAAAATGCTTGATTTACTTCAGTAATTTTTGATAATGGGGTTACGGTTAAATTCAAACTCGATACAGGTGCAGAAGGAAATGTTATTACAAAAGAGGCTTTTAAAAAGTTATCATTACCACTTGTTAAATCTTCTGTACAAAGACTGAAGTCATTTAATAATGAATACACTCCTGTGCAAGGTGACGTAATCGCAAAGCGTACCATAGAAAATAAGCCAACAATCCTAAAATTATTAGTAGTTGATGGCAATTATAACTGCATACTAGGGTGTAAAACGTGTGAAAATTTGGGAATAATAAAAAGAAATGAACTTCTGATTATTTAACAATGAATACCCCATGGGGTCGTTTTTCCTTTCTGAGAGTTCCATTTGGGCTTGCCTCAGCCCCTCAAATAATTCAACAAGTGATGCAGAATATATTGAAAGGTTTTAAAAATGTAGAATGTTCAATGGATGATATATTGTTATGGGCTAATACTAAGGAAGACTTGTGTGATTTGACTAACAGAGTTATTAAGAGACTCTTGGATTATGGTGTACGTTTGAATAAAGAAAAATGTGAATTTGGAAAAACGAAAATTAAATTTTTGGGCCATGTCTTTACTTCTAGTGGTATTGAAATTGATCCCTCAAAAGTGAAGGCTATTGAAAATTTAAAAACTCCTACTAGTTTAGCCGAGTTGCAAAGATTTTTGGGTATGGTGACATACGTTTCTAAATTCATTCCAAACTACTCTACGAAAGATATCAGAGCAATTACGTAAGCTACTAAAAAAAGATGTTTTGTTTGAATGGTCAAGAAAATTCTTTTGTTAAAATTAAGGAAGCACTACAAAATGCTCCTAAATTAGCTTACTATGATGTCAATGGTAGTTTCGGTTGATGCCAGTTCGCATGCAATAGGAGCAGTTCTATTACAGGAAGGTAGACCTATTGCTTATTCAACTAAATACTTGACACCTACCCAACAGTGTTACACGCAAATTGAAAAAGAAGCCTTAGCTATTCGTCATGGTAAGAAATTCCATGATTATATTTATGGCAAATCGGTAGTAATTGAAACTGATCATAAAAAATTAGAGGCTATTTCTAGGAAACCGCTGCATTCTGCACCACCGCATTTAAAACGCCTGCTATTTGAGTTACTTCAGTACTCTCCGAAGATAATCTACAAACGTGGAGTAGATATACCTATACCCGATGCTCTGAGTCGTGATTGTGAAGTAGATACTTTTGAAGAATTCTTAGAGAATCAAGTTTTTGAAGTCGTTTTAGATGTTCCTTTTCCGATGTCAGTATATCCTGAAATTTTGTTTGCAATCACTGAGGATGAAGAATTGCAACAGTTGAAGTATACAATTGTTAATGGATGGCCAGATACTTTTCAATAGGTTCCCAAAAGAGCTTCGTAAATATTGGAACTATAGAGAGGAACTGTAAGTATATGAAAACCTCCTATTCAAAACTGAACGACTTATTGTTCCGCGAAGCCTCCGACATCAATACTTAAGGCTAATCCATCAAGGACATCTGGAACTAATCTTTCACTTCGTCGTGCACGTGAAATTATATTTTTGCATGGTGTGTCACGTGATATTGAAGCTTACGTACAACAGTGTTTGGTGTGTCAGCAAACATCTCGAGCTCCTAATGCTGAGCCGTTAATGATGAAACCGGTTCCTTGTTTTCCTTGGCAAAGAGTTGCATCTGATTTATTTGAATTTGCAGGGAAAACTTATTGTCTTGTAGTTGACAGCTATTCCGGTTATTTTGACTTCAAACAGTTGAATTATCCTACATCGTATTCGGTAATTGAATTCCTGAAAGACCGTTTTGCAGTACATGGTATACCAGATATTGCAGAATCTGAAAATGGACCCCAATACCGTTCGTAAGCTTTTCTCAAGTTTACTAATAACTGGAAAATTAAGCATCAGGGTTTGCTGAACGGTATGTTCAAGAAGCAAAATTGTTGTTGAAAAGATGTAAAATTGAACGTATAGATTACAGACTGGCACTCCTGAATTCAAGAAATACTCCTCGCAATAATTTGTCATCGCCTGCATAAAGACTGTTTGGAAAATTCGAACAATTTTGTGTCCTGGACCCCCTTAAATGCATATCATAGACTGCTCATCTTCGACTCTTTTTAAATGAAAATCCTAGGGTGTTATAACTAATTCTGGAAGGTTTACTGTCGTGCACTGTTTACGTTAGTTTTTCATCTATACTAATAAAGAGACAAGTGGAAGTCGAGAGATCACGTGACCGTAACTCATCCGGGTGGGCCACTCCTCGAAAAAAAAAATGGCCGACAAATATACAGGAAGCGGTGTAATTTTTTTTCTCGTGAAAGTACATAAATGTTACATATTTGGAAAGAGCTTCGAAAACTGATAATTTTTTCTGCGTACACTTATTCTGTCAATTCAATAGTTTTAGAGATATTTTCATTCTAAAATCACTCACTGCCGAGAAACCAAATCATCTGGTGCAGTGGTGCTGCCACCTGTCGGCAGCGACGGGAATGAAAATTGAAAGGAATTTATTCACTTGAATTTAATACATTTGTAGGCTTTTTTTTTTTCTTTTGTGGGGCCCGAAGTACATAAATATGTTACACGGATGGCTTGAGCGTAGCTAGGCGAAGCCCGGCTAGTTCATGAATAAAGTGTCCACCCTATGTCATTACTGACATGGGGTTGCTGAAGATTTGAAATGCACATTTCGGGATTTCTCTAGATATCGCACAAGTAAAGCCTTGGCCAAAATCACATTAAAAGACGACGGTTTTTACAGAGAAGTTCATGAGCAGGAAGATGTTGCAGAAAGGGCTCTCGTACAGCCCTGTTGACGTAGGTGACCCATGTTATAGCAAAGTTATAGCTATCTTATCCATTTATAAGATTGACCACAGAACACGCGACACGGTTCTATCGCACGGATTTATATTTTGTGGCATAATGCTTATTACTGTCAGCCTAAAATAAACCTTCGATTGGTGATTCTTTTTTTTATGAATGCTTGTTATTTGCATTAAAATATCCCGTTCTTTAGTATCGGTGATGAGGAAGGAATGCCATTTCGGAATTATTCTTAAATACAGCCAAACCTCCATATATCGAACTTCCCCATATCGAAATTTTCTATATATCGAACTCTTAGCAAATCTCCATGTTCATTTCGTAGAGAAACTGCTTCTATATATCGAAAAAGTCTCTCTATATCGAAATTTTTTTTCAAGACATATTGGGAGATATTATTCCACTTCAGAATAAAATCTCCCAATTTTTGGCGTTTGAAACAATACGTCGTGGACTTCAATTCGCGGAAAATGTCCCTGATAAAGTTTTTAGTGGGCTGAATAAATGCGAACATTTCTTTGAACTTTCCTCAAAACTGGCTGTTCGGCAAGATATTCGTAGTTTTTTTTTAAAAGAATGTAACTGTAATCATTGTAACCACTGTCTGGATTATTGTTTTTTTTAAAGGTACGTAGTAATCAATAAAGCTTTCATATTAATTCATTTTTTAGTTATTAACTTTCATTTAATGTGATTCGCATATTAATTGGAAATGGAGTTTCGTATACGAAAATTAGCTTTAATTTTAATGTTTTAGGAGAATTATGATAAAACTAAGATCAATTCTATCTATCGAAATTTCTATATATCGAATTTTTTTCCGGCACTTTGCTACTTCGATATATGGAGGTTCGACTGTGTTTATGCTATTTAAATTGCCTGAAACTGACTCTCCATTATTTACGTTCGTGTCCACTATGCCACTGCAGTCGTTTATGTGCGTGATTTTGTTACTTCGTCAAACAATGCGAAGGGGTACCCACTTCTTTACCCGCACAACATTTTAATGAATGTGTATAGGTAAACAATCACGAACTTATAAATGTGTGTGGGCTGGAAAACATTTCGAATACGACTTTAATGTGGGTGGGTAGGAAAACGTTTATTAACCTTTAGCTTACGGGACACATTTTTTGGTTTCCCTCTTTAGAACGGGAAATTTCATACCTCCTTTGTAAGA
>CAJRAI020000315.1:5000-43785 GCA_907164885.2 Dolomedes plantarius
AACGGAGTATTAACTCCTCCGTTCTTTTGCCTTTGTCTCTGAAATAAATTATCCTTTTTCTTTGATTTTCTTATCATTTACTTATATCAAAGTAGTCATTACGTATGTAAAATTTCGTTTCATTTTGACGACTCCTTCTTCGTGCGCTAATTTTTTTGTCCATGAGTGTATATACACACACACACATACATACATACATATATATATATACACTCAAGAGCCAAAACATTATGACCACCTGTCAATAACGAGTTGGCTCACCTTTGGCGAGCAACACAGCTTCAACCCGCCTGGGCATGGATGCCACAAGTCCTTGGTAGATGGCCGGGGACAGATTGTACCAGATGTTTAAGCAACGGTCACGCAAATCCGAGATATTGCGAATTGGTGGTCTTTGAACTCTGAGCTGCCGTCCCATGACATCCCAAATGTGTTCTATAGGATTGAGATCCGGTGAGTTTGGCGGCCAGGACATTAACTGGAATTCGGCATCATGTTCCTGGAACCACACCAACACAATTTTAGCCTTGTGAGACGGGGCGTTGTCCTATTGGAACATTCCATTTCCAGCTGGAAAAACAGAGGCCATGTAAGGGTGCAACTGGTCCGCAATGATGTTCAGATACCTTGTAGCATTCATGGTCTGCTCTACCACAACCACGGGTCCCAGAGACGCCCAAGAGAACGTCCCACAAAGCATAATACCGCTACCACCGGCCTGTGTATGACCTACTGTACACTGAGGGAGCAACAGTTCGCCTGGAAGACGGCGTATCCTGACACGGCCATCGGCGTGATGAATGACAAACTGTGATTCATCTGACGAGGCAACTCTCTCCCACTGATCCATGGACCAGTCGCGATGTTCCCCGGCCCAACGCAGGCGCAGTTGGCGATGACGCTTGGTCAGCAAAGGCACACGAGTGGGACGTTTGCGGTGTAGCCCCATATCCAACAGTGTCCGCTGAACAGTGTGCTGTGATACTATTCTACTTGGCCCTGCATTGTATTGGGCTGTCAGCTGAGCCACTGTCTGGCTCCGGTTTTGCTTCACCATGCGAGACAGTCTCCGACGACCTTTTTCTTTGATAGCGTGTGGACGTCCAACACCATGTCGTCTACTGCTGGTTTCACCGTCATTCATCCACTTTGCATAAGTACTAACAACTGTAGGTCGCGAACAACCCACGAGTCGTGCAGTTTCGGAAATACTTGTTCCGAGCCTTCGAGCCATTACAGTCTGCTCTCTATCAAAGTCGCTTAGATCCGCAGCCTTTCCCATCACACACAGAAGTAAGTGAAAGAATGATTCTTCAGATTCTCCAGCAGCAGTTAAATACCACTTCCACCTGATCACGTGCCTTCCACGTCATCCATCCGAATTCATTGCAAAAGATAGGGGTGGTCATAATGTTTTGGCTCTTGAGTGTATATATACAGACACAAATACATACTCACTGTCGAAAGAAGTGCGCCCGTGTACAGCTCTGAATGTTTTGACCGGGCTCGAATCTGAAAATTGATTTCTTTGTCCGTTATCGTCATTCAATAAACTCGCGAAAACGATGCAAGAAGCGTTTGGGTCGTCCAAACGCCGACTGAAGATGTTGAACATCGGCTTTTCCAAGTACGTGCATGTCTCTCATTATTTTTCGTTCACTTCCAGGGAAGAAGATCAGAAACAACGAAATTCCCTTGAGATGGCAGCTGTCGAAATGAGCGGAGAATCGAATTTTTACCGCCGTTTGGAACTTTCGCAAACATACGGATACCTGGTGACATTCCCGATCTGTTTCTGCTGAACATACGTTGCAATACTGCCCGGGCGAACAGAACAAAAGCGTCAGAGTTGAACGAGTCAACCTTTCATGCGGTTTCTACTGCCTTAATGTGTGTGTTTGTGCAAAAATATGCCTTACAAAAATGGCACTCGAGATGTTTTTCTGGCCCTCATCCACTGTCTTTGTACTTTTCCAAACTGCCCGACTCGATCCGGGTGTTGGCGACTAGTTGGCGAGAGACATCGAGTGGATTTCGTTTCACGAGATTGGAGAGCCACCTTCTATGCTTCATTGTACAAACCTTCTATGCTTCATTGTACATCTATGCTTGATTGTTAAAATTAGGTTTTGACGGTTTTTCAAACCCGGTTTTTTAAATAAATATGTCACATTTGAAAACCGGTTTTTTAAATGAATATGTCACATTTGAAAACCGGTTTTTTAAATAAATATGTCACATTTGAAAACCGGTTTTTAAGTTAAGAAAACCGGTTTAAAAGAATTCACATTATGATGTTAGAAATTAATTTTTCCCTTATTTGATTTCCTATTCATTCTATGCAACGTGCAGCAGACACATTTTTCCAACGTTGCGAGTTGTGTTGGCCAGTGCTTGTGCATTGATCACTGCGCACGTGGAAAAGACGTGCCTAAACCGACTTATTTTTTGTTACTACATATGTGCAATCCGAGACGAGTCACGACAGGTTCGCTTAATCTTGTAAAGCGAAAACTGGAAACAAAAATATATAGTTGTTATAGTTGGTAAAAATAACGTAAGTATGTTTCTAATTTCTATGTTTGTATTTTCTATTTTACATTTTAAAACTTTAATTTTATTATATAAATTTCTTCTCTAAAAAATTAATGTAAAATAAAAAGTTCTGGCTTCTGTCTAATGGGTTTTTAAAATAAAAGACAGGGTGTTAAAATAATCCATATTTTCTTTCGCAACGTTTCGAATGTAATTTGTAATCCTTAAATTTTTTTTTTTATATTTTGACTTTGATGTTGATTTCGTTTTTTTTTTTTGTCATTTTATATAAATTGAATAAAATATTTTTCCCTATTTAATTTTTTTTGGACAAAAATTCGAAAACCGGCTAAAACCGGTTTTTTTTAATCTTGAATTCGAAAACCGGTTTTTAAAAAAAGTAGGTTTTTGTATAAACCCTAGTTAGCATCACAGTCCTTTCTCGTTCGGGATATATATATATATATATATATATATATATATATATATATATATATATATATATATATATATATATATATATATATAATTATATATATATATATATATAATTATATAAGTACTGGACAGTTTAATTAATAGAAAAAAAAATAGTGATATATATATATATATATATATATATATACCTTTACATATATGTTTATATATATATATATATAGATTTGTATATATACATATATGTATAGATATATATATATATATATATATATATATATATATATATATATATATTTGTATACATACATATATGTATAGGTATATATATATATATGTACCTATACATATATGCAAAATTAAATGAATATTAAATGAAAATTAAATGAATGGCATTCAAAATTTAAATGAATATTGATAAAGAGTTTCAGGAAATAGTGAATCTTTTTTGATGTTTCCGATTTGAGTTTGATCGAAGGAATGGAATATTAAGTGGAGATATTTGATAAATTTTGTGTATATGATAAACACGAAGTATGAAATGTCTAATTCCTGTTTTATTATAATCATTAGAGAGATGTAAAGTGAGCATTCGATGAAGTAAAATTCGAAATGTAAATATTGATAAAGAATGAAAAGAGTTTCTAAGATCTTTTTGAACGATGATGAGTTTGAGTTTGATCGAAGGAAGGGAATAATAATTAAGTGGAGATATTTGATAAATTTTGTGTATATTTCCTGTTTTCTAAATAATGTAAAATGGTGGCGCCATCTCTTAATCTTGGAGAGAGTTATCAGGAGAGGTGGAGAATAATTTTATAAGTGAAATGAAAAGAGAGAACGAGATGTGGCTTAGGGTTTTGAAAAGAAGAGAAATGAGAAATGATCCGGCCACGCATGCGCATTCTTGGGGAATATCGGACCGGCAGCTGTTTTAGGGCAGGGCTGAAAGACGTATGTACGCATGTGCGTGGAGATAGGGTTTTAAAAGAGAAGAGAGGAGAGGAGAGGGTTTTAAAAGAGAAGAGAGGAGAGGGTTTTAAAAGAGAAGAGAGGAGAGGGTTTTAAAAGAGAAGAGAGGAGAGGGTTTTAAAAGAGAAGAGAGGAGAGGGTTTTAAAAGAGAAGAGAGGAGAGGGTTTTAAAAGAGAAGAGGAGAGAGGGTTTTAAAAGAGAAGAGGAGAGAGGAGAGAAGTGAAAACGGGTGCCGGACATGCGCATTCTTGAGGAATTTCCGACCGGCAGCCCTTTAGGCTGAAACGCGCACGAATAAGAGTAAATTGTACGCGAAAAGTGGCAACTCGACGGTTTGTTGTCATCCCAGCGTAGCGTGGAGAAATACATTTCGTCCAACGAAAGTTTCCACGAGAATACAGTCACGAGAATAAAATGGGAATTTCGTCGAGAAGAGGAAAACTCCCGTTTTCCTATTTCTTCGCGGCCAAAAAAGTGAATCGCTCGGACGCTGCTTTCGAAACTTGACAGCAATAGCCCGGCGATCACTCATTTAGCCAAAATTCATTTACAAAATTACAATACAATACAATACAACATGATACAACATACAATTTTCAGAGACGCACGAATGCTTAAGGGAACGGTGGACCTTTATTTCTCGTCGTTGTAATACTCATTGTGTTATTGTAAACATTTCTGTACATTATTAGTACCGAAATCATTTTTTTTTTTTAGAGTAAAAAATCATTTACCAAATACTTCTACAAAGTAATTTATAATCGGTAAATCTGTATTTCTCGAACCACATTTTTCGAGGTTTTTACATTTTTTAAATGCTGCTTCAAAATTCGTCAAATTCATAAGGAACAATTCTGATGCCGTTTACAAAAAACTGGGTATGCATTTTACAATTCCACTTCGTTAAGGTAATTCAATTTCATTATAACTTTTCGAAAGACAAAATTTTCCTCAAAATCGGGATGGAATTCACAAAAAAAATTAACTATTCGAGGGAATTCGTACCCAGATTTGTATGTTATACAGTTTAAAGAGATTAAAATGCAAAATCGAGGAAATATCTCAAAAATTAAGTAGCAATTTTAAAATCTTGTTTTCAAATTTTTTAAAATATCTTAAAATTATAATGAGGTTGGAAATTTCTTTTAACGTATTCTATTTATTTATAGTGAAAATGTACAAAATTTCGTATCTCTATGATGAAAAGTAAAAAAAGTAAATTTTCGTGTCCACCTTGCGTATCGTATCGTATCGTTTCTATTCTCGTGCTGTTGATACACAAACCTACGGATTTCTGTCGAGAGTGACCGTTACTTTTTATATTTCTGCGACGGCGAAAAGTGGGGGGGCATTCTCATCGACTCTCCAGAGAAATGGTATGGGGTTTCTCTCTCTTTTTTTTTTTCTTTTTTTTTTTTGGGGGGGGGGGGCGGGCGCTTTCTTCTTCTTCTTTTGCTCGAGGGAACTTCTGAAAAGGGATTGGTAGGTTTCAATTTTTTAAAAAATTTGTTTACATTTTTTTTGTGGGGGGGAGGGGGGAGAAGGGGGCAAATCTCGATCTAATGGGCTTCCCAAGAAATGGTATTTGGGGTTTCTCTTTTTGGGAGGGGGGGGGGGGCTTTATTCTTCTTCTTTTGCTCGAGGGAACTTTTGCAAAGGGTAAAAATTAGGTTTCAATTTTTTTATTTATTTTTTGTGGGGGGGGGAGAAGGGGGCAAATCTCGATTTAAGGGGTTTCCCTAGAAATTGTATGTGTGTTTCTTTTCTTTTTTTTTTTTTCCCCTTTTTTTTGGGGGGGGGGGGGGGGGAGGAGCTTTATTCTTTTGCTCGAGGGAACTTTTGCAAAGGGTAAAAATTAGGTTTCAATATTTTATTTATTTATTTTTTGTGGGAGAAGGGGGCAAATCTAGATTTAAGGGGCTTCCCGAGAAATGGTTAGGGGTTTCTTTTTACAGGGGGGGGGCTGCTTTTTTTTGCTCGAGGGAACTTGCGAAGGGATTATTAGGTTTCAATTTTTTTTAATATTTCTTTTTATATAAATTTTTTTTGTCGGGGGGGAGAGGGGGCAATTTTGAATGGTTATTATTCTTACGACAGTGGGGAAATTGTTAGGGTTTTTTTATTTTGGGGTGTTAGGTTTTTTTATTTTTGCGTTGGAGCACTCAAAAACTCGTACCTTTTTAAAGGCGTACGTAGCAGAAATTTTGAATAATGATTCTTCTTATGCTAGAGTTAGGGGGTTTGTGGGGAGGGGTCTTGCCCCCCCCCCAAAAAAAAAAAAAAATTACATTTTTTTATTTTTATTAAAGAAATAAAAAATTGAGTTAAATAACGGAACGCGTTTTTGGAACGGGAAATTCCGGAAATATGCATTTTTTAAACTGTACGACCACAGGAAAGCACATAAATACAAAAAATAAAAATTAATACAAAAAATAAAAATTCGTTATGTGAAGGGAGGGGGAATAACAATTCATTTAAATAAATATAAAATTTTGTTAAATATATCACATTATATAATACATTAATATATATACATATATATATATAATATACATTATATTTTGGTATAATACATTTTGGTTAAATATATCAGAAAACAAAAAAATGAAGTTAAACAACACTTTCGGTTTAGGTTTTACCCGTAAATAAGTTAATTTTAAAACCGAAATTATATTCAATTGACACTTTTCGAAACAGGAACCGCGTCTAATCGATCTTTTAGCGTAATGTCTTTTAGCAAAGCTTACGCCGACTAGACAAGGTTTTAAAGAATCGCACAAATATTCAAAAAATATCACACTACAGAAGCCATACTTGAAACGACGGCGGTATAAAAGGTATCCGGTTTAAACACTCGTCTACCAGTAAAAATCGAAACGGAATCTTTCAATATAACAATAAATATATAATATAACAATATATATAATTAAATAATACTATTAAAAATAATGGAATACTTCGTTCGCTCGTTAGGCATAGCTGAACCGAAAGCAGATCAAATCGAAGAATTCATTTACATATGACGTTGTTGAAAGGCGATACACACAAAGCTAAATATATTATAGTAAATACTACTCATTTTACTCAGAGTTAGCTGAATCCTGAACCGAAAGCAAAGATTCAATTTTATACATACATGAAATTATTACATAATAAATACAAAAATTCATAGTGTCATTTTTGCTGTACGCTCTGTTCTAAAACCGAAAGCAGAGATCAAGTTGTTGAAAGGGGATAAAAAAAACATACCGAATATCTAGATATAAGGGGATTTAAGCTAAATATATAATATTTTACTCAGAGTTCCTGAACCGAAAGCAGAGATCAAAGATAGTTCGATCACGAAGTATCTACAAGTACATTACATAACGTGCAAAAATTATTACATAATAAATACAAAAATTATTATACATAGAGTCATTTTTGCTGTACGCTCTGTTCTGAAACCGAATGCAGAGATGGAATCAAAGAATTCACGTTTATTTTAGAATTTTAAAAATGCCATGTAGAATGCAATGAAATCGAGTCGATATCGGAAAAAATCATACACGAAACGACCAGAAAAATATCCAAAAACCAAACATTAAAAACATTTAACCAAACATTTTAAATACTATATTATATTATACCGAAACTATTTACGTATCAAATAATAAATTACGTATCAATAAAATTCGTCAATTATTTGATTAAAAAATAGGCTCTATTAATTATCTGTAATGACACGTGTTCACAATTTTTAACACGCCATTTAAGATATAACGGCGTGATGAAAAAGAAACAGAAATTCATAAATTATAAATGAATTATGAATGAATTATGAAATATGAGCAATTTTATGAAGATTGGTTGCAATAACGAAAGGAAAAATTATCGAAATTGACTTACCGTTCTCGATTAAAACGTCGCTTAATATACGCGAACGACATCACGACACGACTACCGTCGACTGACTGAATTTCTTCTGTCCGCCCTCTGGCGGCAGAAAGGTGAAAGTATCGCTCGGATAGGTTTAATATTCTTATAATCTTCTTTCGCGTACCGGCAGCTCGTGGTCCAGGCGGTAGCGGCGCGCGTTAATGTTACCCTTTCTCTTTCCCTTAGGTTGCAGGTTCGAATCCCGGCCATGGGTGGGTGGGAGTGCCATTCGGTGAACCAGTTTAGGTTCAAGGGCGCATTCCATGGGGCGTACCATGCACTTTCTCCGGGTTGGCTTGCCCGGCTTTTCTTCTCAGGGCTGTCAGCCCGGAGGATCTGCGGAAGTACAAGTCCCCGTGGAATGGCTAGCTCAAGCCGAGTGGCCGGGCATTTTGCTAAAATCTGTAAAACTTCTTTTCCAAAAATTACTTAATCAATCCTTATGTTTCGGGAAGTGACACTATCTTTGAACATATTTTATCTTTTCAGAGTTCAGACGCAACTTCAACTCGGTAAACATTTCTCTCTTTACTTCAAAGAAATCATGTCTCCAGTAAATCTAAATCTTTTAGTAAATTTCTCAGTACGCTCTAAGCGTACTTAATTTCAATTTAATTTATTTTCAATCGATAATTTCACATAAAGAAAATGACCGGTGAAATGTTTTCCCAAGCATTAATAATAAAAATATCTTATAAAAATAGCTATTATATTATAAAAATAATAAGCTTAATATACTTATTATAAAATTAATAAACAGCTTATCTTATAAAACATCTTGTCTGCTTGGTGTCGCCATCTAGTGTTGTTTCCTTTACAATCTTTCAAACGAGAAATTGAATGAGAAATTGCCACTTGGCGCAATTCATATATATATATGAATAGCTATATTATATATTATTTCGATTAATTTTTCGTACTCTCTGTTAGCTTAAACTCCCTTATTATCTTAGTCTGTAGAATATGACTACTAGAACATGTCTCTACTAGTCATGTTCATATTTACTAAGTAGTTTAGTAAATATGAACATTTTTAATAAATATGAATCCTCTTTTAGTAAATATGAACTGAAAATTGGAAAATAATGCATCATAAATTTCCGTCTGCTTGGTGTCGCCATCTAGTGTTGAGTTGAATGAATTTTTCAAACGAATTCTTTTAAACGAATGCATGAGAAATTGAAACTAATACCCACTGTTAACTAACTATATATATATATATATATATATATATATATATATATATATATATATATATATATATAAATAATATATATAATATATATATATATATTGAGAAAATATTATAAGTACTCTCTGTTAGCGTCTTATCTTGCTATTGTTGCGAAGTTCAATCACAAGATCAATTTCAATTTAGTTTATTAAAGAAAAAATCAACAATTTAATAAGAAATGTTTTCCCAAGGATTGATTTAAAAATATCTTATAAAAATAAGATATAAAACGTTTATATATCATTTTTTCTCTCTTTTAAATTAGAATTGGATCCGAATGCATTTCAAACACTGATATGTCATGTTTTTCTGATTTTTTTAAACGTATTCCTTCCTATTCCTTTTTTGTATAATAAGCTACGCTGCCGTCTTGTTTCGCTATCTAGTAATGTGCTTGTTAAATCAGTAACTTGGCATAGTTACTAACTTTCGCATGGTCAAAAACCCGTCAGAAAAAAAATCATACGACTTTAAAAAATTATACACAAATTTAAATGCGATTTGCTGCGTCGTGAAAGAAAATTCCTAAATTCGTAAGAATCGTCGGGAAATTCAAAATCGGAAACCGGTAGGAAATATATTTACGAGAGTCTAATTGTCGATAAACCATTAAGTACAAGTTGAAAATACTGCAAACTTTTTTTTTTTTTCCAAAGTCGTTCTCGAAATATAAATATAATTTTCATTTTTTTGGCCATTTTTTTTTTGTAATGAGATGCCATACAGTAACTGACGCTTGAGCAGTGAAATATTTCGATATTTTCAAATATCGATGCCGTCAGCTCAGTATTAAAATTAATTTTTTAAACCACTCGTCAAAATTTCATGAAAATTGAAATGTTCTCTTCTGACGAAACTACCGCGGGTTATTAACTTATCGTTGCTTACCTCTTTTGTGTTATGTTTATGTGTATGTATGTTTATGTGGATTTATCTCAAAATTTTGACGCATTTTGATAATTTTCTGTTTACTGCTTGTCCGAGCGATACAGACTGGGCGTCTGTAATTTTTCGTTTTAACGTTTGTCCTCCAGTCGTCACACTCGGAAACTCGTTACTAATAAGTAATTCGTAGTAATTAATAAGTAATTACACCAATTAATTCCAAAATATTCACACTTTTCTTGTATTATGTTTGCAAAATGTTCTGGCCTCCTCGGGCATTCACAAGTTTTATTACGTTTTAGAAGATATTTGCAAAAATCATTGTCGAATCGAACGTTTCAGGACGAAATAAAGTTCGACAAAGACTTAATGAAATATAATTAAAAACAGTTTTAAATAATTAATTCTGTGTTTAAAATAAAACTACTTCTGTATTGAAAATCTCTCGCTAATCATTTCCAGCACTCATGGTCGCATCTAAAAAACCGTTAAAAGTGAGTCACACACGTGCATCGGGGAACGATTTTCCGTTTCATGAATTTAAAAGCTGATGCCAAAATAAAAAGCCGTTAGAATCTTAAGCATAGAATTAAGCCGTTAGAATCATTAATTCTTTGTCTACGATCACGTAAAAAGAAGCAAATATTTCATTTCAGCTATTCATTTTGTAAAAATTTGTCGTTGCGATAAAGTTTCGATTCTAATTAAATTCGGAGTTTGTTCCAAAAACACATGGAGATTTCGCGTGTTATAGTATCAGAAAACAACTCTTTGCGTTCGTCAAACATTTTTGAAAGCGAACGCGTTTTCTTTATGACGTTTAAGGCTGCTGTCGACACCTCGAATTTAAACGATGGAGAAAACGAGTGTCTGCGTTTTGCAGCTTCATAAATGCCGATCGTCCAATAAAAATGGTATTTTCAATTTTAAAATGTTTCCATGCTATTTCAAATAGTATTTTCACCTTGCGACGGGATTCATTTTATAAATTGCGTACGCCGAATGAATTTAGGTAACACGCGAGCTTTTTTCCCCCCGAATATTTTATATTACCTTCTAAATCAGCCAACCTTTTAGCTTCCTTGGGCCACATTGAAAGAAAACGAATTGTTTTGGGCCAAAAAAATATTCTTAACATTAAAAATAGTTAATGCGTAAAAAAGTATAATATAGTTAACATATTTCGTTATAATTTTATTTATAATCGTAAAATTAACGTGATATTTGGCACTGAATATGAAACTAATGCATCAATATCTCGGTCAATTGTCACTGCTCAAAAAATTAGGGGAGCACGTGGTTTTAACGGAAATAATTACACCGATAAGTAACATAATATAAATCATCCATAATTTTCAGCCTAGCAGAAGAATAAAATTTCATATGCAAATCAAAGTTCCTGACGTCAAAAACCAGAAAAAGAACATAATCGGGATGTTGCAAAAACGTCTGCTTTAACTGTGAAATTCGATTGCTCAGTTATTCTTTTTGAGAAAAGGTGACTTGGAAATGTCGTCATCCATGGCGTATTATAGGCAGACTTGAATCCGGGCAAACACGACGTAGTGTCGCGGACGCTGTTGGAGTCGCCAGAAGTGTCGTTGCAATAGATTCCAAGAAACGGGGAATGTTAGACGTCGAACAGGGCAAGGGTCGCCACTACAGCAACTGATCACCGGTACATAAACAGTATAACAGCTCGTCGAAATAGACGGGAGGTCTCTATGCACGTAGGCCAATGGTCTGCATTCCGTTGACATCACGCCCGAAGAAGATGGGCTGCTGAACATCGAGATTGGGAGCGACATGATTGGAGCCAAGTGCTGTTAAAAGACGAGTCCCGATTCAGTCTGGAGTGTTTTGGTATGGAGACATGACACCCGACGTCTTTTGGTAATTCCAACCCGAAATAACCCAACATTCGGCCGTGAAAGGTCACGATACAGACGAGCTGGAATCAGCATAGGTGGCATATCATTCGGAATGGTACTTTGACGGCCCGAAGGTATGCAGACGAGATACTGAGACCTCGTGTCATACCTTACGCTGCAGCCATTGGAGATTCCTTTGTCTTCCGGCATGATAATGCTCGTCTTGTGGAGAACATGCTTGAAGCTGAAACAATACGGCGTATGGAATGGCCAGCGTGCTCTCCTGACCTCAATCCAATCGAGCATGTTTGGGACATGCTCGGACGACGCATTGCTGCGAGACCAAGGCCTCCTTTTACTCTCCGAGACTTGGAGATTGCACTTCTTGAGGAGTTGTTCCCCAAAGTCTTATCGATAACATCATCGCATCCATGGAAAACAGGTGTGCAGCAGTCTTAGCTGTTCGAGGAGACCATATTAAAAATCATTTCTAAACAATACGCGTGTACTATCCATTTTATGCCAATACGTGGCTGTCTCGCACGGTTTTCTTAACTTCTTTGCTTGCTCCCCTGTATATGTATGTATGCATATGTATGTATGTATGTATGTATATGTATGTATGTATGTATGTATGTATGTATGCATGCATACATACATACATACATATATATATATATATATGCAAATATATACATACATATACTTTTTTCAAAACTTGTCCCTGTAAAGATTGTTTTGCTACAACGCTAGTTAGGCTTAGCTGTTAGGCTTAGCTGTAAAAACGTGGAATCTTCTCCATTATCTGAAATACTCTCCGATAACGTTGCACTGAATATTTTTTATTGGTTTTTAGATATTTAAACCGAGTTATAGCAGAAAAAAAGTGTAAAAAAACAATCCGTTGTTTTCCTAGCGCCATGTTATTTCAAAACCATGCAAACACAGAATCGGGTGTATTAAAAATGTATAATTTAAAGCGTGTCTTTCATTTTAATAGTTCGATATTAATTATTGCTAAACTTTTTGAATTGGGAGGAAATGGTAAACGTAATAACGTTCTGGATATATATTTTTGAATGTTATTCTGCCTCAAAACACCCCAGAGCGGCATTTTGATTGGGAAGCACTTGAAACCGTGTTTCTCAGATTTCAGGCACTGCTGTGAGTCTTCGAAATGCAGCACTCGACTTGTGTACGAAACATCTCGAGGGATTCTGCATGCCATAAGTCTTCCGTCAGGGAATTGCCAGCAAGACTTAAACCTCAAAACAGATCATTATTCGATACTGCTTTCGAAGTTTACACCCAGCTAGGCAGGAGTCCTGTCAGGAACTGTATGTCTGGGATGTTTTTCACGGAAACATATACCTGCATAAACAACAATTACGTGAGAAAATAGTGGTTACAATTACTTTTTCGGACATTTCTTATCGACTATCAACTCGAATGAGATATACAGGATGTTTCGAATAACGGAACGCTGTTAGCTAAATCCCAATTTGAAATACATTTTGGGTCACGTGACATATCCTCATTTCCAAACGACTTTCAGAAAGACTGCGAGTTTTCAAATTTTTGGCAAAGCTCCAAGAAATATACCGTATAGAATCAGTCAGTGCTGCTGTTAAAATGGGAAATAATTCGATAATTAATAAAGTTGAGCCCAGTAATAAACTCTATTTTTATTGCTGGAATGTTGACAAAAATTGTATTTCTCTAGGACTATTTGTGAAGCGGACAGAAATGTCGCACGTAAATAAATATTATATATATATTCAGCGTTTTCAAACTGGGAGGAAGTGTAAGTAACCCTCAAAACCGAAAGTATTATATCCTTTAAAGTATTATACGCAATTTTTCGATCTGTCGAATCGGAAATTAATTTTTTGTTCTGAATTATTAAGCAAACAGACTTGATTTAGAATACTGAACCCTGAATGAACCTGGGTTATAATTTTTGTTCCGGTTTGGAGGTCGGAAAACGCAACTTGCACTCGTTAAATATGTAACATGACGACACTGAAATCGCGCCAGAATCTTGGTCACCCATGATTTAGCTACTAATTAATAATATCTCCCATTCAGAATGTTATTCTCGTTGCTGAAACGACTAATCGAACAAAACTCCCGTTTCTAAATCGGAGCCCATCTTCCAACGGTGACTCGATCGGAGAACAGATTTTTCGGAATTCAAAAATCGCGCCAGAACACCGCTCGTCCGGAAGTAGCTTTTCCCCCGAGCAGCGAATCGAACACATTCCCGCACGTTTCAGGCATTCATTTCGAGAGATCAACAGCAGCAACAACAAAAAAAACACCCTCTTCCTTCGTCGACTGAGCAAGAATTTATTTGAAACACCGCTCGCTGAGGTGGTTTCAGTTCCCGTTAGATAAATGACGTTTTCAAAGTGAGGGGGCCATTTTAATAGACTCCGAGTACCGAATTCTTACAAATTACCTTAGTGATAGAATAGTGTATGGATGTAATTTTCAAAATTTATCTTTCTTTTCTAATAAATGAAACATTTTGAAATCAAGAACTTATTTTTCAACGAAAAATGGCGTTATTCCGTGAAGCAGACTAATTCCGAAACAGATATATATTCATTACTCGGTAATTCGTGTGAAAATAGGTTTAAGCTAGGCCTAAAATTTGCAGGCCCGTTGTATGAAAATTCGCTTTAGAGGGGCGCAGGGCCCGATTCAGAAAATTCTTGACTATATATATATATATATATATATATATATATATATATCCCACCGAATCTAAAAAGAAACCCGACGTGGTACCACAAGGCTACCTTCGACCCTAGTCCTTTTACGAAATGTATTTCATATTCAAGATTCCTAGACAAACACTCCAGTAATGGCTTTTAACAGAACTCTCTTTACAATTAACATCCATGCCGACAGTGGGACTCGAACCCACGGACTCTGATACTAGCGATCTAGCCCTTCGGCCATCCCTGGCTTAAAATGCGTCAAGACAGCTGATATATTTAACTTGAAATGTGACTTTTATTATGACGGAGGAGATTTAATGGTCTGGGCGGGCATCATGTTGGATGGCCGCACACCTCTCCATGTCTTTGAAAGAGGCACTGTGACTGGTGTGAGGTCTTGGAGCCCTATGTTCGCCTTTTCAGGGGTGCAGTTGGCCCCGAGTTCATTTTAACGCGAGGTCACATAGAGCTCTTCTGGTCGACGAATTTCTAGAGAGTGAGGATGGATTGGCCAGCCAGATCTCCAGACCTTAACCCTATAGAGTATGTCTGGGACGCTTTGGGGATGGCAACTCGCAAACCCCCTCCTAGAACCATCCAGGGAACGATAAACTGCCTTATTTCCAGTATGAAATCACGCTGCGATACCTGTATATCTGTAAGAGGGGATCATACCCCCCATTAACCCATTTTTTTGTTTATTCTGCAACTGCTGTTTCATACCTTCGGACTCCAACGAGTGTTACGCACGATCATGCGTGTGTATTACAATTATTTGTTTTGTATAGTATGTACATATCAAATTTCATTAAAATCGGTACAGTAGTTCTAGAGATAATCGACCAAGTGTGCAAATTCTCTTAATTTCTTACACCAGTGTATGTATGTATGTATGTATGTATGTATGTATATATATATATACACATACATATACCTTTTTCAAAACTTGTCCCTGTAAAGATTGTTTTGCTACAACGCTAGTTAGGCTTAGCTGTTAGGCTTAACTGTAAAAACGTGGCATCTCCTCCATTATCTGAAATACTCTCCGATAACTTTGCACTAAATATTAGTTATTGGTTTTTAGATATTTAAACCGAGTTATAGCATAAAAAATGTGTTAAAAAACAATTCGTTGTTTTTCTAGCGCCATGTTATTTCAAAACCATGCAAACACAGAATCGGGTGTATTAAACATGTATAATTTAAAGCGTGTCTTTCAATTTAATAGTTCGACATGAATTATTGCTAAACTTTTTGAATTGGGAAGAAATGGTAAACGTAATAACGTTCTGGGTATAAATTTTTGAAGTCGCGGGTGTGCTTCCGTCATCGCGAGCCCCAGCGTAGAGGTATTTCTCAAAGCGAAACCGTGCATCCTATATCTGTTATTAATAATATTTCCTCTGTTCAAATTTTCAAACAATCCGTTTTTGCGACAGCAGTTTCCAGCAAGGATGTGGTGTTTGTCAAACATCAAGAGTATCTGACGTTTGCACTAATCAAAAAATAAAAAATGTGATCTCTTCGTAACCGACCATTTCGAAAACACACGAGTGTGGCTAACGGACTTTTCGCTGCAACGGGAATGATTTCCATTCTCGCCTGGTGGTTCTCGAGAAGTTTCATTTTTGAAAGTCTGTTTTGCTGAGCTGTTCCTCTTTAACGGCCGGCCGTTACGATTTCTTCTGAAACGTTTATTCGGATAGATTTATCTATGAAAACGGGTGGCTCGACATTCATTTTCGATGTGCAAAAAAGAAAATGGAGGAAGTTCTTTTAAAAAATTTTATATTAGTGGGTTTTGAAATCGCTCTTTTCAAATAAATTAAAATAGACACGCAATAATTATTAACTTATTGAAGATTCAGACACACTTTATGGTGAAAAGAAAATATATTAAATAGAGAATAGACTTGGTATAATAACTGGTACATCTTTATTTTCACAAACACAAACACAAACAAACACACACACACACACACACACATATATATATATATATATATATATATATATATATATATTAATTAACAGGTATAAATATGTAAACGGCTACTTTTTAAAAAAATTTAAGCCAAAGTGTTCTAAAATTCTGAGATGGTTTTGTAAAAGGGAAATTCCATCCTAACGATGCACACTCGAATCATTTGAAATCCAAACACATACTAATGTATTTCATTTTAAGGAACCCAGGGTGCTCGGATCGAATCCCGAAAAGCGCCATTAAATACATCCTTTTCTAGACCGGGTACGGGCACTTTCAATCCGTAAACCTCAAGATCTCTGTACGAAGTCAGCGAAGGATGGGAGGAGGTACGATGCATCTAGAGACCCTTTTTTGCTCAACATTCCAGAATATCATTCCCACTTCCCGACGAGTTGAAAGGTGCATTCCAAATAATATGAGAACAAATAAGATAGGAAGAATTCGCTAAATGTTTTTTAATGATACTCTTTTTTTGCTGTTATTAAACAAAATGCATATATTTATGTTGAATATACTGTAATTAGGTAAATAAACCTACGTTTCTACACTGCTGGCCACTGTAAATGCAACACCCTGAAGGAAACATTCAAATAACATGAAATTTACAACATGCATTAGCGGAGGTGAGATATGCAAATGGTTAGAATTGAAGCGCAGACGCACATCACGCGCGCCTGTGGCGCCACTTCAAAGCTCTATTTAAGGCTTGGAGATTTCGACGATTTCAAGTTCGGCAATTGTGTTTTTCTTGTGGTTTTAAAAATAAAAAACTATCAATTATGCCTCGTCGAAAACAGCGATCGTCTTTCGATCAAGTATCCGAGTTCGACAGAGGAAGGATAGTGGCCTACCGAGATTGTGGATTATCTTTCAGGAAAATCGGTAGTCGTGTTGGGCGAAACCAAACAACTGTAATGCGGATATGTGATCGTTGGATGCAGGAGGGTACGACGGACCGGCGTGTTCGATCGCATCCACCTCAGCGCACCACTTCACGTGATGACAGGCAAATTGTGCGCATGGCAGTGACGGATCGCGTAGTCACATCACGAACCATAGCACAGCACATGCAGTCTGTAACGCATCAGTGTCTGCGCGTACCATTCGACGCCGTTTACAGCAGAATGGTCTGTCCGCAAGACGTCCATTGCTTTGTCTACCCTTGACGCAGAACCACAGACGTCTCCGCCGCCAATGGTGCGATGACAGAAGGATGTGGACGGCAGAAAGGAATGAAATTGTCACGCTTCTGTCTGCAACACCACGATGGTCGCATTCGAGTCTGGAGACACCGTGAAGAGAGGATGCTGAACAGCTGCGTTATGCACCGCCACACTGGTCCTGCAACGGGTATTATGGTATGGGGCGGTATTGGATATCACTCTCGCACACCTCATCTAGTACGCATTGCCGGTACTTTAAACAGCCAGCGCTACATCTCCGAGGTGTTGGAGCCAGTCGTCCTTCCTTACCTTCAGCGCTTGCCCACAGCCATATTTCAACAGGATAATGCGCGACCACACGTGGCACGCATTGTCCAACGGTTCTTCGTCAGTCGCCAGATTGAATTGCTTTCCTGGCCCCCTCGCTCTCCGGATCTTTCGCCGATAGAAAACATGTGGTCGATGGTTGCTCTACGATTGACCCAGATTCCATCCCCAGCTGCCACAGCAGATCAACTTTGGCAACGTGTGGAAGCTGCTTGGTCTGCTGTACCCCAAGACCTCATCCAAAGTCTCTTTGAATCAATGCCGAGGCGTGTGGCAGCGGTGATCTCCAACAATGGCGGCTACTCTGGCTACTGATTTTGGCAGGAACCACACCTCACAGAAGTCTATAAATTTAATCATAATTGGTCAACATGTTATCTACAAAATAAATTTTGTTGTGATATCTCTTGTCTTTCTTGGTGTTGCAATTTGGGTGGCCAGCAGTGTATTAATATTAATTTTTTTTTTTTTTGGGCTATAGTGGCTATATTTTTTTTTTTGGCTATAAACAAACAAGGCTTACTACCTTGTTTGTTTGGCCCAAGGTAGCCTTTGAGTTTGACACCCCTGCACTATAACATACGTATGATGAATATATAACTACGCATGAGGTGAACTTATCAATCAAATTTGAAAGGATATATAAAAAATTGCTATTGAAAAAAAATGCCAATTTAGGAATTTTTTGTTTTAAAATAAAAATTGTGGGGGGCCCTAGGCCCGGGCCTAATGGAAAATCAGGGCCTGCAGGGGCGGTTTGCTAGGAATTCTTTGATATCTCTGACGTGCCCACTGCAAACGTTCCCAGTTAGATATTGTTGTCAAAGTCTATGAACAACAGACGGACTCACATTTAGCCATCTGGTCACTTTCGTCTGACTTTGTCCTGCCTCTAATCTCCCAATAGCTCGCCATCGCAGTTCTTCGTTCAAATGATGCCTGGAAGTCATTGTTACAATTTGGCTATGCCAGATGTCTAATCTCAGCCTCGCAGCGACAATTGCCGCCTTCCTATGAGACATGCACTTTTTTGCTCCTCGAAAATGACGTATACCGACTGCAGCGCCACTATTTTGCATAATGTAGTATTGTTCAGCGCCTTTTACTTAACAACATTTTGAAATTTTAAACAGATTGGCCTAGTTTTGAACGCTTTATCCCTCTTTTTATTATGATTTTTCCTTAATTTTTGATAACTAGTGTGTGTATATATATATATATATATATATATATATATATATATATATATATATATATATATATACACAGGGCCGTAACTGGGCACCCGCAAGTGGGCCTAGTTAATAAAGTGGGTCAAAATGCTGTATTTGTTATATTATTTCCCTAGACCTAATTATATTAGCGGCCCAAATGCAAATTCTTGTCCAGGGCACAGGAATGGCTAGTTACAGCATTGTATATGTATGTATGTATGTATGTATGTATATATATCCCACCGAATCTAAAAAGAAACCCGACGTGGTACCACAAGGCTACCTTCGACCCTAGTCCTTTTATGAAATGATGAAATGTATTTCATATTCAAGATTCCGAGACAAACACTCCAGTAATGGCTTTTAACAGAACTCTCTTTACAATTAACTTCCATGCCGACAGTGGGACTCGAACCCACGGACTCTGATACTAGCGATCTAGCCATTCGGCCATCTGGCTTAAAATGCGTCAAGACAGGTGATATATTTAACTTTAAATGTGAATTTTATTATCACACATTCATTACGTATTCACATGGTTTTTGCCCCTTAAAGCGTTGTTGTCCAGGACTATTTCCTTTTTCGAAAAGTGGTCCCTCATCAACTAAATGCTCAGATCCAGTTGATCGGGCCATAAATAATTTATATTTTTTAAATAATAAATAGAATATTACGGAGTAGACACGAAAAAATTAAAACCAAACGATATTTTAAATGCCACCACAATTCAAAAATAAAAAAAAAAGTGCCAGACGATAATTTTAATTATGAATTTATCCGAAAATATTTGAGAGTACGATGACTTACTGGTTTCTTAAAAATAAAGTTTTAGTTTGTTTTCAAAATATTTCATGTAGTTTTGTTAAGAATACATTATGTGATTACAAAAACCCGAACTGAAAAAATTACGCCGTCATTCCGATTCAAATATATATCGCAGTTCCAAATCGTTAAGATTTGTCAGGTTGCAGCGCTTTCAAACCTATCTCGGCCGAGTTTGAAATACATCAACGGTTTTTACATTTTGTGTCACGTGACATCTCCTTTTATGCACGAATTTCAGAAAGACGGCGAGTTTTCAAATCTTTGGCAAAGATCCAAGAAATAATCCCCTCCGAGGCCTCGAAGATAGGGCACAGCCACCGGCATTCGACTCCTATATTTTGCTATTACGCTGATAAGATGAAGCATTCATAAACATCAAATTGAAATCGCCTTTCACCTTCTGCTTTACGTCTCATACAACCTGATAGCTTAACATTTTTCCTAAAGCAGAAAGCCTAAAGCGACATTAAAAAACTTTCACTTATCTGGCACCCTATCTATTTTAGTGTTGAGAAACATCATTAAAGAGATTTTGCACGTTAAAGAGCACACTTTTGGGGAAAGGCCCTGCCGATGAACCTCATTTTTCTGTACTGTGGCTCCCAAAAGTGTTCGTACACTTGCGATTTTCAATGAAATATCCATCAATTAAAATGAATATTTAATAATAAGATCTATAATCAATTCTTAACAAAACTACATGAAATATTTTAAAAACATAGTAAAACTTTATTTTTAAGAAACCAATAATCAAAAAGTAACGGAAACTTCATCTCACTAAACTCATCGTACACTTGTAAAAAATCTCTACATATTCTAATTTTCCGTTAAATTAATATTTAGTAGGATATCCTTTAGCATCCACGACAGCTTTTAAACGCCTGGGAATAGTTCTTTTGTAATTTCTGCATCAATGTTCATCCATTCTTCCGTCATAATTGTTTTTAGTTCGCTTTTCGTACTCGAACCTCCAATTCTCTCCAAATATGTTCTATTGGGTTTAAATCTGGCGATTGAGGTGGTGTTTTCAAAACTTCTGGACAATTATAGAGACACCAGAGGCGGACGTTGAGAGCCGTGTGCTTAGGATCGTTATCTTGATAATAAACAAAGTTGTTTCCAATACCCAAATTTTGGGCTTATAATTTTAAATTGTCTCTTAAAACATTTATATAAACAGCATGATTCATTATGCCTTCAATAAATACCACATTACCTAGACCTGCTGCTGACATGCAACACACACACACAAGGACCGCCATGCTCGACTGTTCCTACTAAGTTCCCCATTTTTTCTTCTCCCTACAATTATACGCCTATCGGAACCGAAAATGTTAAATTTTCTTTCATCGGTAAATAAGACATAATTCCAATACGTTTGGGGTTTATTTATCATTGATAGTGCAAAGGAAAGCCTAAGCTTTCTGTTTTTCTCACTCACAAAAAATTTTCTACGGGCGCCCATGTAATCCAGCTGCTCAGAGAACTCGTCGAACAGTTTCAGGCGAAATTGAAGTAGAAAATGTTTCATTAAATTCTGCAGAAACTTTTACAGCACTCAAACGTGGATTTCTCCCAAATTTACAAACTATAAACCTCTTATCACGTTTTGTTAACTTTGCGGGACGACCTTTTCTTACCTTGTTTTCGGTCCAATTTTCTTCTTTAAAGCGTTTTATCGCATACTGCACAGTAGAATGGGATAAATTAAGTAATTTAACAATATTCCGAACTCATTTACCAAAACTACTATGATGAAAAATAATCAATTTTCGAATGCTGTTTGTTGTTTCTTTACGACTACGAGCCACTTTTAAATAATAAATAGAATATTACGGAGTAGGCAAGAAAAAAATGAAAGCCAAACGATATTTTAAATGCCACCACAATTCAAAAATAATAAAAAAAAGTGCCAGACGATAATTTTAATTATGAATTTATCCGAAAATATTTCAGAGTACGATGACTTAAAAATAAAGTTTTAGTATGTTTTCAAAATATTTCATGTAGTTTTGTTAAGAATAGATTATAGATCTTATTATTCAATACCCATTCTGAAATATTCATTTTAATTGATGGATAGACCCCTATTTCATTGAAAATCGTAAGTGTACGAACACTTTTGGGAGCCACCGTATCTCTTAGCTAAATTTTAGCTTTCTAAATTTTTTTTGTTCAAATTGAAATCTTTCCGAGTGTAAGCCGCTGTTGTAATAAAAATATTTGTGAGCATCAGGAACATCTCGTATGATTACAAAAACCTGAAGTGAAAAAATTACGCCGTCATTCCGATTCAAATATTTCTCGCAGTTCCAAATCGTTAAGATTTGTCAGGTTGCAGCGCTTTCACTATCCCGGCCGAGTTTGAAATATATCAACGGCGGATATTACGTTTGTGGGTCACGTGACATCTCCTTTTCCGCGCGAATTTTCAAATCTTTGGCAAAGCTCCAACCGCACGAGAACTGCATGTAAAAACTGAACGCTCGCTTGTATTCTAGAAATAAATGTACTATATAGTTAACTGCAAAGAAAATTCAAAGCCTAGTTTCGGTTCTACGCAAAATAAAACTTATTAAGACATTGCTTTTCCCCTGTTTTCAAAAATGGTTTATCATAAATTCTGATAAAAGAACAAGAATTTTTTCGATGTTATATAAATACGCATATTTGTTTCGGGAATTTGAAATCGAGAACAAATTCTCGGCATCAAATTTTCATCATTAGAGTGTGTTTAAAAACAACCTTCCTCTTAAAGGGGTCTTATTTATTTGTAAAACAACATGTAGATAGCATAATGTATCAGCATAGAGAGAATTTCCATTGATCATTTCCCTGTATGTGTTGTGTACCTCACCCAGTTCTGATAATATTTTGTTATATTCCTGCAATTATCATTCAAAGCAATAGGTCCCTATAAAAAATGATAAATCCAAGTTCCACTGGATAGAGTTATGAATTATAATACAGTTAAATGCATTGCATCTATAAAGCTACAACCTTCAGCTTTTTAAAGTAGTTTTTTCAAAAGATAAGGTGATCTCAGAAAAGAATTCCACATACTTAAAATATTGAACAAAACATACTCAGTGCATTTTATAAACATCTTACACCTCTTTATCAAAGGACACGGAAAAAAAATTCAGATTTCTAATAAAAAGAATTCCTAGCAAGCCAACCCTGTAAAGTGACTTTTCCTACGACGCTTCGCTAGGCCTAAAAGTAGGCCTAGCGGAAACCAGCCGTGCATGCAGGAAAAGCTTGCATTGTAGGATGTTCAATTTAATATAAACATACTATATATTCATGTATTATGCTACATACAGAGGCTCTTCGCAGAATTTTTTAGACGATTTTGGTAAGCGGTAATAAAAAATCTTTTGCTGCAAAAGAAATAATTGCAATTGTACTATGTTTTTGAAAGTCAAAATTATTGTCTGCGGCTTGAAAGTTTTGTTTTTATTCAAAAAAACGTTTTTAACAAAGCAGTGATTCGAAGGCTACATTTATGCTCACTATCCTATATTTATGAAACACTTATCCAAAGAAAAATGGAAAAAAATTGTCACAATAGATGAATCATGGGTGTATTTAAATGATTGCAACAAAAAAAAGAGCCATTTATTATCATAAAAGGGGAGGAAAAAATTTAAGTACATGGTTCAAAGAATCGAAAGAAAGTTTTTCTGAGGGATTCGTGATTGTTGCTGGTTTTTCTTATAATGGCAAGTTAAAAATAAAGAGAGTGGAAAAAAACGTCAAGATTAACTCCAAATACTATCTGGAACATATTTCATTGCCAATTTTTCTGAATGAAATACCATCGCTTTACCCACAGTGCCATCAATCTGTGAGACTCCATCGGGACAAAGCTAGCAGTCACACGTCGAAATCCACTGTAAATTTCCTAAAAGAAATGGAACAAAAAACTGGTATCGAGGCCATACCCTTCACTGATATCCCTACTAAATCTCCCGATGTATCACCTGTGGATTTTTGTGCTTTCGGACATTTAAAATCTGCATTATGCAAACGTCGTCCCTAAACCCTTACGGGACTCTGGAAATCTGTTCAGGAGGAATAGGATAGAATACCTCTTCTGACACTTCAAAAGGCATTATTATCCTGGAAATTGCGGTGTCGAAAGATAGTTCAGAATAAGGGATGTCGAATAGAACATTTAAAACACAAGAATTTTATGTAATTTAGTTTTGTGAATACAATATACATTGTCTAAAAAATGTGTGAACAGCCTCTGTATATGCAGACCTGCCAACCTCAGTAAGAGCAAAATCCGGCAATAGTCTACCGTGCATAAAACAATCGACATGACATAACACAAAAGAGTATAGTAAAATATTATAATAAAAGAATTACGAAAAGTAAATGAACCAACTGATTGGGTACAAAGTTTGGTTATAGGTGCATTGATTCTTTAAAGCGAAAATTTTAACATGGAAATAATACATTTGTTTTTGCGATATTGGTTCTCATAACCACTGATCACTATAAGCGGTGGTTACTGTATATATCTATTCAGGTGTACCTTCAAGGATACAGAATCAAAAGGATTTCTAGGTAAGGAGTCTGAAATAGAAATCACGTAGCAGATGCCATATTTCGGGGGCATGAGCAAACGCAACTTCACATTCGGACACAAAAATGGTTTCGATCCAATTCAAAAAGCCACCGGATTCAGAATAATAATATACTCGCTTCAAGGAGTTGATGCTTTCGTCACACAGTCGAGGACTTCAATGTTCATATTTTATTTAAGGGGGCCCTACTAATCTGCTTTTTTGACTAAACCTAAACATAAATATTACACTATTAACATCATTAATTGTTTCTTTGCTCAACAACATTCTTCAATAGCTAGCACATGGATTTCAAATTATTTTTATTACCTATCATTCCGTCTTTTCTAATTTAAGGAAAATACGGCTAGAAGAAAACTGCTCTTCAAAAATAAGTGCCTTTGCTTGAAATATAATGGCATTTTAACAGAAATTGTCTGACAAATTAAACTTATGACAGAACACAAACTGCTTTTATCAAATCTGACAAGGCACATGTAAATTCATATGTCACAATGCTGACAATTGTATTTCCATTCTGTCTTTTGGTAGTGATGTAACTCTCATGCTCTTACAAAACAAGGATAACATTTCATTTAAAAGAATTTCATTTTTTCTCTTCTAAAGTGAAGAGAACTGATAAATACATCAAAATAAACATAAGATCTATAGGAAATAAGTTTGTATAAAATGTGCACAAATAAGGCCTGCTAAAATATTAATTTTTTATTGAAATTTGTGAAGCTACTTGTAGTAATACAGTACGTTAAACATAAAAGGGGGGGGGGATTTAATAAGACTGAATTAGATCACAATTAAAATCATTTGGACAGTTCATTAACTATGCAATAATATATAATAACCTTTATGATTCAATTGAAATAATCAGCTAAGACATGATGTAAATAACTTCTGAAAAACAATTTCAGAATAAACAATATGCTAAATTTTATTCAATTATAAGATTAAAAATCAAAATAAAGTTCATTCATTTAATAAGAAAGCTTTCAATTTTATTTTTAAAGGGCAAAATACAGTGTAGAAAAACTCACTAACTAGTACTAAAAAGATTATCCCTCATTATAACACATTTAAATCTAAGATTTTGATTCATTTTAATTTTAGCAGCACGAGATGTTGTTGGAAATTTAACAGATTATTTCTATTTCAAGTGCCATCTTTCAGAGAACATTATCAAAGGTCTGTAATCTTTTACAAGACTCGTGAATTATTTTAAGAGAAGATGGGAAGTTTACCCAGTATGGAATGGTTTCATCTGATTTTAAATAAAAAAATTAGCTTGACATTTTGTTTAAAAAGAATATGTAAGACATTAATAATGGGATACTCACTTTTTATAGATATCCAAAACTGTGTTAAATCCAAACAAGCGAATTTTGCTTTCAGGCTCTTGTCACTCGATATTCTTCCTCTTGTGAAGTGAATTCTTTTGGAGCTTCAACTTCTCGGTTTGGTCGTCTTTGAAGTACTTTGCGAACCAGTCGGTTAGTTGTGAAAACTGTCAGCATGCCACTACAGACCACGTACTGCTGCAATGCAGAGGTCTTTTGGAGTTTTAATCCTTAGCGATAGGGGATCACACTTTGGGAAGGCCATTTCATGCAGACAGATACTGATGATACAAGCCATATAGGTGACACGAGGGCAGGCAAATTCAAACACTATATAAAAGAAATAAAACACTATATAAACTGCACAGGACATAAAAAACATTCAGAACTGAAATAAACTTGTAATATTTGTTGGATTCAACACACAAAATCAATTAAAATATAAACAATTTTAAACTATGGTCTCATTAGTCTACATTAGTTCGTCTAAACAATACATCATGATGCAACTGAAACGCTTTGGGAACCCCTGCCTCAGGCCGTTTCATGCAGCCAAATTCAAATTTCTGAGATAATATACTCGGGTGAGGGTGTTAAAAATCCCATTCACAATCTTCAATACCTGCATACAATTATAGCAAGTTGAAAATTGGCAAGAGATGAAATTGAACAGACTACTTGATGTGTCTGCACAGTTTGAAAATTAATTCTCACTCTTTTCATATCCATTATGGGTCCAAAGTGAACACATACCTACAAAATGGAGACAATTATGGAGAAGCTACTGAATATTCAAACACCTTTTCAACAAATATTGGCTTTCTCTAACACATATGTGCATGCTTTAAATAATCAAACAGTATCAGTTCCAATCTGTACGTTATACAGACCTCAGTAAGAGCAAAATCCTTCTATTTTTCTAATAATCGACAACAAAAAACAGTACGGTAACAAATCATAAAATTACAACTTATAGTTTAGAAGGTAATCTCGAATAATATCACATACTGTTCTTGAAATTATAATATTAAACAAAAGTTATATATTTGGAATCATTCCATTTTAATGTACATCATATTTAGAATTAAAAGGCACCAAATATAAAGGTCTATATTTCTTTATGTTTGTTTTAATTAATTGCAGAAAATCTTGCAAGTTTTGTAGCTTATTTTGCTCTTTTTAAAAATTCATTGTCAAATTGTTTATTAATAGCAGTATACTTTTATGCGTTCCATTTCCATATTAGCAAATTTTCTAAGGTTTCCCTCGACATAGATGACCTGAACTGAGTAGATATTTTTGTTATGTAACTAAAAATCCGGTAATAATAGTGTCCATATACATTAAAAATCTGGCAAGTTGACAACAGTGATACATTTAAATCTCGAAAGAACAAAACCTATGTAATTATCCAATTCTATATCCTCTGAGAAGACAATAGAATTAAAAGAAAATACATTCAAAGGGAATGCAGAATAAAAAGAAATTCAAAACATGAATACTAAACTAAAATTTACTACAAATTATGAACTGTTCGGAAATAAAACACTATATAAAAGAACCCATTTATTCAATGAAAGACCAATCACTATTTCTTTTTAAATTCGAGACTCTATACATTAAATACTAACTTTCAACCAGTATATTTTTAACAATCAAATTTATTTTCATTTAAAAAAATTTGTTTAACATTCAAGAGAGGTAAAACTATCCAATATTTTTAAATATCTCTTATACTATTTGAAAAAATTTACTCCACATTAATAATTAATAAATCAATAAGCAAAAGAAAAGAGTTTTAACCTCAAATAAGTTCCATACAGACCTTTTGAAAAGGTAATGGACTTTGGTAATCTAATTGTAATGGATTATTACTCAAAATGGATTCAAATTATTGAAATGTGCAAATGAGGTTTGGTGTTACTCATAGTACTGTAATTTACCATTTAATAGTTATATTTATTGCAAATGATTTAATTATACATTTATTAGTCCTCAAAGTAATGGGATGGTTGAAAGAGCAGTAGGAATTGCAAAAAGTATTAAGGGAAGATTATTTTGTGGGATTAATACCCACAAAATAATCAGGTCTAGATCTATCTCAAAGTTAAACTAATGTTCAATCGTAGACAAAAAACCAAATTACCAATGTCCAACAAATTATTAAATTCTGAATTGTAATGCTGATGTGAGCATGTTGTCTACTTAATGTTAATAAAATTGTATCTTAATGGAACTGCTCAAGCCTCATGCTTAATTGTGTCAAGATGAACTCATACATAGTAAAAGGAATGACATACTTATAGTTTATAGGATCTCTTTAATAATATTTCCTTACTGTTCAGCTCATCTTGAAATTATAATATTAAACCAAAGTTATATATTTGTAACCATACATTTTAATGTTCAAACTAGCAGTCTATATTTCGAGTACTTCTATTTCTTTATAATTTTACTCCATCATAAGCACATAAACGAATATTTTCTACCCTAAAGCATTGAAAAGGAAAAGTGGAGAGACACAATCCAGTGAATATTTGGCTAATCTTGTATTTTTAAAACTTGACATTTAAAATCGAAATTACTCTGAAAGATTCTCAAGCCACCGTTTTGATTCAAACTGACTTCTCGTGGGTTTTTGATGTAAGTGCAGGTGTTCGACAGGGTGATGCATTATTGTTTAACTTAGTTCTCGAACATGTCATTCGAAGGTTGAATCTTAGAGGCTCAATTTCCTGTAAAACCACACAAATCTGACATTAAAAGATATTAATAACTTGAGAATATTTGAACGTAAAATTTTGAGGAAGATATATGGACCAATTCAGGTATATAGTAATCTGTGGAGAATAAGAACTGATAAGGAAATAGAAGCACTCATAAAATGCAAAGACATAGTAAAATTTATTAAATGAAAAAAGAATATCACATCGAGACACAAACTGACAAGCGAGTGCCAAAATTCTTATACTGGAAGCCAATGTGCAACAGACCAAGGGGAAGACCATAAAAAAGATGGTGATATGATTTGTTTTAATTAACATAAAATGTCTGAAGATGACCAACTGGAATTTGAAGAGTGTTAGACAGAGTATTATGGAAAGGGATTGCCCATCACGGGCTGTAATGTCAAATAAGAAGAAGATTTGTTGGATTCAACACACAAAATCAATTAAAATATAAACAATTTTAAATTATGATCTCATATCCTAGTCTAAATTAGTTCGTCTAAACAATACATCACGATGCAACTAAAACTCTCTATAACATGATAGACTTGAATTAAATTAAATTTACGACTTTTTTTATCTTTTGATATTTGAAAACTGAGTACTCACATTCAGATTTCTGAGCAGATTGAGATGCTTGCTCTATGGGATAGTTGCTATGAAAAGAAAAGAAAAAAGAATTAATAAGATGCATCTTCATGCATCATTTTGAATAATAACGATCTTATTAAGAAACACAGAAATTCAAATACAATCAAGTTTTACATTATAGAGTTCTCTTACAGTACACTTTTTAAAAGAAATATGAGAGAGATTATTTTAATAGTCTTTTCTTAAATGGTAATTATTAACAAGTTGTCAACTAAATGGTTCTAAGACAATATTAGGTAACTGAAATTAATAAAAATAGTACTCATTTGATTATCAAGCAAAAAGGGAAATAAAGTATTTTCCCCCTGCTTATATAACTCATATACAAGCTCAAAAGTTAATGATAGCCTCGGCAAAATATGATACAATTTTCATAAAGCAACACAAAATTCATTCATTCATTAATAAGACAGAAAATTGAGTTTTTAAGAAAGAAAAAGATGTGAAATACAAAAAATGGTTTCTGGAATCATTCTTGCAAAGGTGTAAAATAAAATAACTGTAGATTCAAACAACAGCATTACGTTTAGTAACTAAATTAAAACCATTGTTAGCGATCTTTAAACATCAATATACAACCATGGCAGATTCAAAGAAGAATCTACAACCTAATACATATAGACCGGTGAAAATTACACTTGTAAGTATAGTTAATAAAATCCATGTTGACCATCATTGGTAAAAGTATATTCCATGCTACAAACAACTACGCAAATGATAAATGATTGCCTAAATTTTAGTCATTTTAGAATAAGAATATAAGAAATACAAACTTTTATAGACGATTCTAACTAAAAGTTGTAAACAATAATCTTAAAAAAAACTAACCGATATTTTAAAATCGAATACATGCACATCAGCCAATTATGTATCATTCAATTAGGACTTGGAGCATAAATATGAGGGGTTCACAACCATAGTCGACAGTATTTTTTAAAAATGGAGATATAGTTCATGTTGGAGTCACTTAAAAACATGTTCTGTTCACTGCACAGTCAATAGCACAGAAAATTCCTTCCCAATGTTGCAGAATTTGGAGTGATTGAAGCAGCAAGTCAGTCGCAAGAAAAAAACATATTTACGTTCAAAGGGATTGGAAGGAAACTATAATAAACGCAAAGAGAAAAAAATCCCCATTAAGTGGAAATGTACATTAATATTTCAGTTTATATAACTTGCATGTGTAGGCCAACAAGAGAAATTAATTATTCCGAACAAAATTTAGCTCTAGAAGGATGAACTGTCAGTTATTTCTTACACGAGTGAACTTGCATAAACAAATGTTGAAATATTTATATTATATAATTTCTCATTACTAACCAGTAACAGTATAAATTTTATGGAGAGTCATTTGATGCTTTTGAAATAAGAAATATGCGTTTTTAATCATTTGATTTCATAGCATTAAATTTCTAAACACTTTTCATACGCTTTATCATATTCAAAGAAGCACGTTTATAGCAATAAGTATAGAATGCCTTGGAGACCATTCTAGTCAAGTTTTAATGATTTCTTGAGGTCTCATAAAAGAGTAAGACATGTAGAACAAACAGTTTCATCGTTTAATCGTATAAATCTCTTCAAAATGATTAATCTTTAACAGTTTAAAACAAGACAGAAAGAGTAACAAATCAGAAATGGTGCCATGACAATGCTTTGATTAGCTTCAAGAAAAGTATATTTGGAGTAAATTCCAAACACACACATTAAAGTTCTCTAAAATAATTAAGATTCAACAACAATAAAGCGTTTCAGTATAAAAGAAAATTATGGAATAGAGTTATAAAAGAGGATAAAATGTACCATACTATATACACATATATATATATACATGCAGACCTGCCAACTTCAGTAAGAGCAAAATCCTGCAATATTCTACCATGCATAAAATAATCGACATAACACAAAAGATTATAGTATAATAAAAATTAAGTATAATAAAAGAATAAGATTATAGTATAATAATAAGATTACAGTATAATAAAAGAATTATAATGTATACTTAACAGATGCTTGCTCTCTAAATTATAATGGAGATGGTTGCGTGTAAGAAACTATGAAAAGAAAAGGAAAAAGAATTAATAAGATGCATCTTCAGGTATAACTGTGACAAACATGATCTTATTAAGAAATACAATCAAATTTTACATTACAGAGTTATCTTACAATACATTTTTAAAAAGAATTTTGAGAGAGATATTATGTTATAAAAGTCTTTTCTTAAATGGACAAGTCAACTAAATGGTCTGTACTTTTAAGACAACTAAAATTAATAAAAATAGTACTCATTCGATTATCATGCAAAAAAGGAAAATAAAGTATTTTCTTTTATATAACCAGAAAAAAATACTCATATGTAAGCTCAAAAGTTAATGACAGCCTCGGCAATATATGATACATAAAGCAACACAAGAGAATACTTTGAAATAATATTAATTAAGGCAGTCACTTCAGTAAGGATTAAATAGGATATAACTTTATTACGATTTACTTCTAAACTTAATTTCATAAATAGAAGTATTTTAGACAACAAACATCCATCATTCATTAATGAGACAGAGAATTCAGTTAACACACAATCTTCTAAAAGCACGTTAAAGTGGAGCAAAATATTTCCAATCTGTGAGATATACTCCTCAGAATAACAACAATAATAACATATTTTTGTTTGAATTTTTGAACAAAAATAAATAAATTTCATTTTGTGTTTAAAGTTTTGTTAAAGAAATAAAGCATTCTTGAAATTTGAGATAGTTTTATAATTTGTGCTTTTTTTTATCATCAGCAATAAGTTGACAATTTTGAAAATATCGGATATATATGTCTAAATAATCGGACATATAAATCAAAATATCGGATATTTTCCAAAATATCATGATATTTACGAACGCTGTTCAGTTTGGACTAACCTTAAACATAGTTAGAGCTTTCTATGATTTAGAAACGAAACTGTGACAGCATTTGTCATTATAGATATAATTGGAACTTGAAAACATAACTACAGATTTTTACAAAAATTGTTTCCATGTAAGTAAACAAGTGAATGCGAAAACCACAATAGTTTAAATAGCAATTAATAATAAAACATCCTTACTTCAATTTCCTCGTAATCTCACACCGTTTAAAATCCAAACAGTTAAACGCGAGTTCTGATGGTCACAGTTAAAGCTGTCGATGAAGGTTAACAGTTAAGATAATTCACTACAGTTTTCATGAGTAGACCAAAAATTTAAATATGTTATGAAACAAATTTCTAAAACTTTAATGCAGCTAGTGGCGTCTCTCTAAATAATAAAATGTAGTACGGGTTTTTTTTTTCTATAGATATGGAGGTTAGATCATTCAACCTATCTCGAGTCGGAAGATAATGTTACAGGATTCGTAATTGCCATACGAAATTTATTCCTCGTGTCAAATGAAGCAGTTTAACAAAAATAAAAATCCACATTCGCTTCCAACGGTATGTTTCCATGATATATCGTAATAAACTATTAAATTCCCCATTCATACTTCCTCGTTGTTCTTGAAACATTTGTGCAGGATTGCTCGTTTGGGGTGGAATTATATAGGGCTCCAGAAGAGATCTGCATGTTCGAATCGGAACCATGAACGGCCACATTTATCGGAACATCATTCTGAAACAACCCTGTACGTTTGTTTAGGGGTGCCATAGGCGCAGAATTTGTGTTTATGGATGACAACGCCCGTCCTCACCGAGCAAACATCGGAAACGAATGCCTTCAACCTGAGGATATCACCAGTATGGAACGGCCAGCATTCACACCTGACTTGAATCCGATAGAGCATGTGTGGGACATGCCTGGCCGACGAGTTGCAGCCCGTCAACCACCTTCCACATGTGTACCTGAACTTTTGAGAGCATTGCTTGCTGAGCGGAGGAATCTTCCCCAAGATCAGCTCGATAATTTGTTACTCAGCATGCCTAGGCGTTGTACGGACTTCATTTCATCGCATGAGAGACATACGATGTATTGACCATCATACCAAACATGTAATATTAAGTTTTTGTAAAGGAGATATTTTTTACAATTGCTCCAGGGAGCCAAAATCGTAGTTTTTATGAATGGTATCATATACACTCCAACTTTTTCGTTCTGTATCTTTTGTTTAATAAGGGTCGATTTTTACCGGTACGTAAAGGGAACGTGACGGGAACGAGCCGAGCCCGAGCGCCGGATGCATATGTTTATACAGAGACGGGATTAGAAAATGGCGGGAACGTGTTTCATTAGTTGTGAAAGATTTGTAACGTCATGGCTCTGTTTCATTTTTCAGTTAAAGATTATCACACTTTTGTTAGAGGAGGAGGAAGAGGAGAGCCAGGTCCGTGCTTATGGGTGGGTTAAAAAAACATGATTTATCTTCAATTCAGTTATAGTAAACCCTTGATTATCAATCCTTTTTTCAATATCAGTTTCTACTATCTGTCAGTCACTACATACAGTCATTTGAAGAATTATATCTTGAATAGCCACTTTTTACTTTCTGCCGTGAACGAGAGACGGCCGAGCAGTGAACGACTTCATGCTCCGAATCGTTGGCCGAGAATCGGACGTGTCACGGCGCAGTATAAACAGTTCCATTGAAAAACAGGGAGGAAATGATTACGACGACTCGTCGGATCGTTCCCGTTGCGTTCCCTTCACGTGCCTGTATAAATCGACCCCAAATGGGCTTTATGAATAAGTCCCGTTTGTTTTGTTTCTGAACCTTTATTTGCCGGAGCTGATATTATCCTTAATTTATGGACATGAGTGTATATATATGTACACTAAGAGCCACAAAAAACTGGTACGGGCGCGCGTATACAAATAACGGAGGTATGAAACCGATCAGCGTAGCGCAATGCAATCGGCATCGCCAATGTGAGCAACGGGTGTCTGGCGAAGCTGTTAGATCGGTTCCTGTCGCTACAATGTTTGGTCATCAAGGGTTATGTGACTTTGAACGTGGCGTTATAGTCGGCGCACGAGAGATAGGAACGTAGCATCTCCGAGGTAGCGATGCAATTTGGATTTTCGACCATTTCACGATTGTACCGTGACTATCCGGTAAAACATCGAATCTCCGACAGCGGTGGCTCGCCTGGGCCCGCCAACACCTCCATGGGACTCTTGATGACTGGAAAAACGTTGCCCGGTCTGACGAGTCTCGTTTCCAATTGTATCGGGCGTATGGACGTGCAAGGGTATGGACGCAACCTCGTGAATCTGTGGACCGTACATGTCGATCGGGGACATTACAAATTATATTCAAATTTATATACTTTTAAAAAAAATTACGTCTTTCTTATGTTTTTAAAAATAAATTAACATTTTCCTCAAAATGTCTGTCGTTCAAATAAGTATACTGTGTCTAATAGTCGCAGGGCCACCCAGAGACTTTCCGGGGCCTGGGGCAAACTTCTGTTGGGGGCCCGAAGAAATCTGATTAAATTTTTTTGATTTAAATAATTTAAAAAAAAATTTTTTTGAGGGGGGGGGGACCCCTTTTTTCAGGAGATTATTTTGAATTTTGACGTACGGTACAAGTTTCAGAATTTTCTTTCTGACGAAATCTAATAAATAAATTTTTTAAAATTATTTGGGGGTCCCTCCGGCAGTTGGGGGCCTGGGGCAAAGTGCCCCAGTTGCCCCCCCCCCCTCTTGGCGGCCCGGAATAGTCGTATACATCAATTACTTACGAGTCTCTCCTAAAAGTTGTAAAGGCGCCTTTTTAAAAACTTGTCCCCTGTAAAGATTGTTTTGCTACAACGCTAGTTAGGCTTAGCTGTTGAATCGCAACCCTCATAAAGTCTGTGCTGATCCAAGTTTTAATCAACACTCCTATTGTATTGTATCCTGTGTATTTTGGTGAGTTTCGTAGCATGCTATCGACTGATTGTATTTTTTCGCTAAACTGATTGTATTTTTTGTGGAAATTTTGATATTTCGATTATGGCCCGTTTCGTCGCCGCGATTTCGAAATGGCGCGACGCATGTGTAGAATTGCAACCGTGTTTGAAAGAAAACGAAACGTATAGAAGAGTAAGATTTTGATTAGGGGTCAGAATGGCCCCCTACCGTAGTTTTAGTTTTTAATATCGTTACATGTGGAGCCGGTCACGCTGAAATAATTACTTTCGATTCGAGTCGCTTTCGATTCGCGAGTTTCAAAATCTCACGACACCCGCTGGGGACGTTATTCATGTACTGTTCCGGATATATTCTAATCCGTTAAAGTATGGACGTCGTGCTATCAGAAGAATCACTGGCATACCATCACTGGCATTTCCCGTTAGGTAAATGACGTTTTCAAAGTGAGGGGGCCATTTTAATAGACTCCGAGTACCGAATTCTTAGAAATTACCTTAGTGATAGAATAGTGGGCGAATATGTATGGATGTAATTTTCAAAATTTATCTTTCTTTTCTAATAAATGAAACATTTTGAAATCAAGAACTTATTTTTCAACGAAAAATGGCGTTATTCCGTGAAGCAGACTAATTCCGAAACAGATATATATTCATTACTCGGTAATTCGTGTGAAAATAGGTTTAAGCTAGGCCTAAAATTTGCAGACCCGTTGTATGAAAAGTCGCTTTACAGGGGCTCAAGTCCGATTCAGAAAATTCTTGACTATATATACCATGTATGCCAACTCGGCCAACTTCATCATTAAAACACCCATACGATGCAACCAGAAAAACTTAATCCCTTATATACACTATAACAGGGGTGTCAAACTCGCGGCGCACGAAGAACATTTTTGCGGCCCGGCCAATATAATCTATACTAATATATAAAGAGAGAGCAGATTTTGTACGTGGAGGGTAATCTCCGGAACCACTGCACCTATTTGTAAAATTCTTTCACTGTTTGAAAGGTACATTATTCCAGATGGACATAGGCTATATATTATGTATATCGGATCAGTAGAAATAAAGTTAGGGGGGATACTCTAGATTTGTGTGCACGGCCGCCATCTTGGATTTTTCCGCCAGGGTTTGGCGCATTTCGCATGGCGATAATTATTGCGTTCTGGTAAAAATAACCCAATGTCAAATTCTCTAATTTTAAGATCAAACAGTTATTTCTGATGTGATCTTTTAATTACAGTATAATAATTTTAGGTCAGATCTTGGCCTTGACCTGGAAAGCTGAGTCAAATTGACTAGACTCAAAAGAGTAAATTATTTTTAAAACTAAGTCTTTTTGTTGAAAATTTTTGAATCCATTATCAGTTTTTCGTTAACTTATTAAATTTAAATTGCTTTTAATTTTGTTTATCGATTGTCAATTAGTATACTATAATGATACACCATTTCATTTATTTGAATTAAAAATTATCTGCCATCATTTTTTCGTAAAATGTAAAATACAGTATACATTTTAAATACAATATATTTTAAAATATTTTATAATTCCAAGTTGTAGTGGATTACAAATAAATTTAAATAACTGAAGTTCAACTTCTCTCTCCCCAGGAACCTAAGTTAAAAAGTTAGTTAAGGTTAAGTTATTGGTTTAGGAAAAGGGTTTTTTTTTCTTATTTCCAACACAGCAGGATAAATGGTCAAATAATCCTTGTCCCGATTTTATTGTATGCACCATAAATTTATGGGTTCATAATTATTTTACATTTTTCAAAGCTGAATTTTAGATAATTTTTAAATTGCAAGTTATTTAGGTGGTACGAAAATGCTGTATTTTTTTTCTAATTAACAATATATTGGCATAATATTTTGGTGATTCATTGCTATTAGTCAAAGAGTTAGGGCAAACTGAATAGATGGCATTGAAATTTTATCTATAAGTAAAATTCATTTGACCAAATTTTTCATATGGATCATAATTTGAAAAGGTAGTTTTTAATTAAAAATGACAAAAAAAAATCTCAGTCCAACGATTAAATGATTTTTCAAAAATATTTCTAAGTTTCACAATTTAAAAAGGTCGTTTTTATTAAAAAAGCTAAAAGAAAAACCCAAAATTTCCAATAATTGAGAATGATTTTTTCAGAAAAAAGTGGTTTTTATCAAAAACCCAACAATAAATCTAAGTCCAACGTTTAAATGATTTTTCAAAAAATTTTCTAAGTTTCATAATTTAAACAGGTGGTTTTTATTAAAACAGCTAAAAAAATTCAAAGTCCAGCGTTTTGAAAACACCGCTTAAAACACATTGGCGAGAACTTTTCCACTCCTCAAAACACGGTAAAATCGCCAAGTTGGCGCAAAAAAAAATCCAAGATGGCGGACGTGCACACAATTATTAAGTAACGTAATATTAATTTGAATATTATTTTAGGTGCTTAAAATAATTAAAAAAACATTCTTTACTTAAAATCCTTTTTTTATTTTTGTATTTTTATTTCATCTCTTACTCTAATTTTGAGATACCAATGTGTATCTATAAACGTTTGTCAATTGTAAACGTTTATATTGTAAACGTCTATATTGTAAACGTTTTGTCAATTAAACGTTTCTCCAAGTGACAAACGTTTAATCTATCTATATATATAAAACAGTTCCGTAACTGACTCATTCATTCACTGACTGACTGACTGACTGACATACAACGCACACACCAAACCGCTGGACCTAAAGGGCTGAAATTTTGCATGGCGATTCTTCTAATAGTGTAGGGGTGCATTAAGAAAGATTTTTCAAAAATTCTTCTTAGATTTTTTTAAATTTAATTTTTAAGCTGTTTTTTAAACTTTTTTTTACGTTTGCATTTAAAATAATACATTGAGGGTTCTAAAATTTATATCACGAGAAAGGTCATAAAAAATCCTTCAAAATGAAATTCTTTTTGAATTTTTACCTCCATTTCCTGATTTTTCGTGAATTTTTAAAGATTAATTTTTAGAATTCAATTTATTAAATGCTGATCACGTGATTTCTTATTCTGGTACTTTCAATAAATTTATCGCCACGTGCATAACAACTAAATAGACAAAAAAATATTTTTTTCTCTTTCTAATGCAGCAGACGATTGGATATTATCCCAAAAAAATGCATATCCCTTACGATTTTTTTATAAATATATATATATATATATAGATAGATATATATTTTACATCAATTGTATACATTGATCATCGCATTTATTATAAATATATATATTTATTTTTTGGCATAAATTGCATACGTTGACCGTTGTATTTAATTTGAATGTACTCCGTAGCGAAGCGCGGGTTTTCAGCTAGTATATAATAAAATAACTGACGCAGAATTATAAGATAGGAAGAATTCGCTAAATGTTTTCTTAACTATACTCATTTTTTGCTATTATTAAACAAAATGCGTATATTTATGTTGAATATAAATAAGGTAAATAACCTACGTTTCTATTAATATTGATTTTTTTGCGGCC